>JAQFYH010000616.1:0-11784 GCA_034694405.1 Scolopendrellopsis subnuda
CGAAACATCGATTAAAATACAGAGCGAACTCGCCTGCTCTTCGCAGAGAAGAAAAACTGAACGGTTCTCGGGTTGTGTTTGACAGACAGCGTCACCACACGGCAAGAGAATGAATCACAGACTTCGGCCGAAGTTGGTTTAAAAATTTAACATTGGTTCCAATACAGAGTTGCTAACTCTTGTGTATCTAAGACTGTTATGTTGATAATACGTACTGTACTTGGAAATATGAAAGGGGAAAAAATTAATCTTACTAATTAACCGAGTTAATGTTATCAAGAACGATATTGCACCCCAATTTTCACTGTATTTGGGGGGGGGATACCCAATAAAATGCCAATTCATCAATCCATTTTCTTATTCAATACGTAGGTATTGGGTTCGTGGCCATAGCGGAAGCACAGCTCCATCAAAAGGATCCTGTCGAAACCGAAAAAGGGAGATTGTTCACGGAAAATTTATTGGAGACAGTATGAACGGTACCCCCATCCACCCCTCGGTTTTGCTAACAGGGGTTTCAGAACAGACTTGAAAGCAAAACACCTCGTTTTTGCTTTCAAGTCTCGAAGTGATGTACAGTACCACGTGTGCAATAACCACGGCAGTTGCGATCTCTCGATTTGGAGACGTAGCGGCATCACCCCCAGAAAGATGCTATTGTTACGAATTCTATCGCGTCTCGTAACCCTAACAACTCCCCAGATAAACCTCCGCTCGTATTCGCGACGGCATTCTTTCGGTTGATACCCAATGCCTTTTGTGCCCATCGGTGATAATGGGTCAATTATACAGCTACAAATTCAAGAATTAGCCCCAGAACAGTAAAGGACTAAATAAAATTTAAAATTTCCGACATTAAATTTTTTTTTGTCTATGTTGCACTTAGTTTAACGAAAAATTGAGGTTTTGTAGTCCTTGGATTATTAAAAAGATAAGAAATCGTAAAAGACATCCTATTCTAGGGGTCCAATCTCCATATAATTTTAAGTTTCCAAATGGTTATTGAACAATTTCCAGGGTTCTAAATGGTTTTTTTTTTCCGAAACAAAAAAGTTTTTTTCCGCTTTTTTTCGGAAAAAAATTGTACCGGTATTTTTCCCTTTTTTTTTCGTCCGGGTTTTTTTTTTTTTTTTTTGGAAATGATGGGTTTTTTTGAAACCCTAACAATTTATTAATTTCTGATTGTATGGTTACCGCACTCGCCATCCATAATAAGTTACTCCATTCACTACCATGCCAAGGTGCGATTCTGTAGGGAATTATGGATGGCGGTGGTTTTCGAGGTGAACCACTGCAGAATCGCCCCATCTGCTTACGCTTATTGGATCAATATATTAACTGAAGGACAAGACGACTTTAAATATATGACCTGTTGAAGGAAATGGGTTTAATTAGCTCATGTTTTTATTTTACGTCAATTGTCCAACTGTCATTTTTTTTCGCCAACAAACGTACTTTGTTATACGGAGAATTCAAATTGTTGTTTCCTCCGTGAATATGTTTCGCATTATCAATTGTTAAAATTATTCGTATTGAAATATTCTTTCCTGGTTTCTGCATAATTCCCAACGATTTACATGTAGAAGGCAACATTATGACATCAACTGTCGACTCGGGACCGCCCAAATTATTCGTATTGCGAAACGCCAGACATCTGGTTGCCCTCTAAACCCGCTAAACGTTTCTCCAAGGGCAATATTCTGCTGGCAGTCCGGTCGCTAAATACGAAGTATAGGCTACGAACCCGCGAGTCGAAAGGAATGACTAAGGTTGAACCGGTATAAATATTAATACTGATAATCTTCGATCCCTATTCCAATAAAAAATTGATACTTTTTTTCCCAAAAGAAATGACGCAGTTTTCACCGATTCCGTTGCGATGCGTTTGACAAATCACCTAATCACTGGGAACGTGGTGGTTCGACCGATCAGAGCGATAAAAATCAACGGATGTGGTGAAAAACCAACAGGCTGACGCGATGAGCATTTGCTTGGTCGCCTCAATTTGAACTTCATATCGAATTCGGACAAAAGAACGAACAAGTGCTCGAAAAATAAAAAACAACTTAATCTCGCGTACTAAAAATAATAGAGTTTATTAATAGTATAATTTTGGAATTCCTTATATAGGACTGCACGCTCTATAAAACAATTCCCGTGAATAACAACAACTCAACTGAAAGATGCGACGAACACGTGCTGTAAATTCATGTACAGTTATTTATGTATCTGCTTAAATTTTCTTCAGTTTGTTTTTTATCTTTTTGTTGCCTTTCTTGGCTGGTTTTTCTTTTTTCCCTTGTTTACCCGATTTTTCTTGGTTTTCCCATTCGTTCGGCGTTTTCTTGACTCCCAAAGCCGCCGCTGCCGCCTTCATCTTCTTAATCTTCTTCCTCATCTTTCCGCTGCGATTAACTAAATTAACAATTTTAAATTTCGATCACTTTCTTAAAATATAATATTTTGCTCCTTAACCCGAAGTTGGAAAAAAAAATCTCTTCAATTGTGAAGACTCTGAAGCGGGAGAGAAAATTAAAAACCGAACTTTATTTCGAATACGGTAATGACTTATACGCAGACAGAACTGAATTTGTCAAGTGCTCGTGACAGATTCGAGCTAAGATTTTTGTGAATTTACCTTTTTTCTCTCCGTTTTTCTGCTTCTTCTCTTCCACCACCAGCTCTCCGTCTTCGTTTCCTAAAAGTTAATTTTTTTTTTACTCTTATGAAATAGTTTAAACTTTAAAAACACGACTGGATGTTCAAACACCTGCGCAGGTTAGGCAGAAATCTAGCGTGTGTGAGCGCATAAAATAAAACGAGCGAAGTAGAAGAACGTACTTTTTTCCTGCTTAACTCCAGCCGAGATCTTCTTCAACTTGGCAACGAAAAATCCATCGAGATTGTGAGTGTGAGGATAGAACCGCCTGGCCAACTTCATTTTAGGATTAAACCGATACCGCTGCATCCTGTTGAATAGAAAATTTGCATGAAAAGTGAAAACAGAAATAACCTTTTAAAATTATTGGTTTTGGAACTACGTGCTGAACAAGAAACTAAGGCCCATATTCTCATCTCGCAAAGGAAATGCTTGGGGGTTCCTTCGCCCATTCTCTAACACGGCGAAGGAAGCCCCAAGCATTTCCTTCGCCAGATGAGAATACGGGTGTTACTCGATTATATCTGGGTTTGAATCCGCGGAACTTTGGATTTCGACGCTAGAACAACTTCACCACCTTGTTTTTACTATAAACAATTTAGTATAAATTTTCGTAAGTCAAGGAGCGTAAAGAACATTTTTTTAACACATGGATTTTTACATCATTAGATGTTGAAGAGATAACGCGGAAAACAGTCATAGGATATAAAAATTCAGACGAACCTCGTAAATCCTTCTCTGCCAAACTCGAGTCCCGTGTCGACAATATTTACGTGTCGTTTTCTTAACGCGTATTCAACAACATCCTCGTTCTCTTGAACCTGTCAAAACACATATATTATTTTTTATGTGCAACCTAGGTATTTTCTGCATGAATCCAAGAATGATGGGAAGACAGAGTTCTTGCGTGACTGGTTAATTGGTTCTGGCACTTGGCTATGATTGCAGCATGACAAAATCGTTTGAATATCCGTTTCGTCCAATCAGACGTCGTTAAAACAGGAATTTTAAACGAACTCATTCATTCGATCCGCCACAACTCTTTTCTTCTCGAAACCGTAGCTGTATTTAATATTATTTTATCAATCATTTACTCACAAGAACAGAACACGTCGAATATACGAGCGTCCCACCATTTTTCAGACTGTCGATGGCGCAGAGAATCAACTGTTTTTGAAGTTGATTCAATTTTCTCATTCCCTCTTGGTCCTACAATCACGAGAATCAGTTGCTTTAACGGTGGAAAATCAGATTACGATAAAAAGAAATACAGTAGATCTTACTTCGTAACTACAAGCGAGAGGAAAAAAACAACAACTCCGTTTTACATTTTCAGTTTTTCACACAACGAATATTGTAAGTGAAAGAAGAGATCTGTAAAACGCAAATGACAGCGTTGCACAGTGACGTGTCCACTGTTTAATCTTGCACTCGTTTGACCGACACTTATGAATATTCATAAGAGTATTTTGGACAAGTGCGTCGAAAAAATATGGGAAGTTTTACTGCGTTTTGTTTGCTCAAGTTACTTCCAGTTTAATTTATAAAAAAAATAACGAAGAATAACTTACTTTGCTAATTTTAACAGATGGATCTTTAGAAATAATGCCAGTTCCACTGCAAGGGGAATCCAGAAGAATTCTGTCAAAGCCTCCAATTACCTAATCATCAAAAATAATATTTTATATTTTAAGAATGATGGCGAAGGAACAATAGCTTATAAGCGGGAGGTTTCTTTCACTTTCCAAAGACGTCCACTGACATGCTGGTATATCTACATAGATAATGCAAAGAAATGCAAGAAATTACCTTGGGGAAATCTCGGCCGTCGTGATTACAAATGACAGCATTTGAGATTCCCAAACGGTGGAAGTTACTGTAAGTGGCCTTGCATCTGTCTTCGCTGGCGTCGTTCGCGAATAACGTCCCAGTGTTTTTCATCAACGCAGCTACATGAAACAAAGACATTGGAGTATTAACAGAAAATAATATAATCCGCATTTTTAATATTTATTCTAATGAAATAATTTTGAATTGACTCCGCTACCACGTATTATAAAGTCATCACGTAATTTCCATTTTTACGCAGTTTATTTCTCCAATTTAATTCGACGGCGATCACGACAGTGAACAGAACCGCTTGGTTTCTTCATTTATTCAAGACCATCACAACAGTGTTGGGGACATTTTATAAAATATCATGTAAACGTAATCAATTTTGTTGGAACCCGAAATTGAGATCTACTCAACAACAATAATTTTGAACTCACCTATATGAGAAGCCTTGCCACCCGGTGCTGCGCACATGTCTAATACCCGTTCGTTTTCCTTGGGGTCCAACGCCATAACTGGCAGAAAACTAGAGGCTCCTTGAATAATGTACTGTCCAGCCATGCATTCTGGAGTTGCACCTAGTTTACATCAATTTCATATATTAGAGTTGCATTTTTTCAAACAGTTGCTAAGGTATTGAATTTCTTAAGGTCATAATATTATTCAGGGAGGGCTATTGTTCTAGAAAAATTCAAATTTCTCTCAAAAGAGAAACGAGGTTGGAATTCAGAGTTCTCTCTCTTGTCCCATCTAATTTCGCAATTCTCAGTAAGACGATGACTATCTACTCCAACTCTGCTGTAACTCTTTTGTTGTGTTGTTCTAGCAGTAATACGGTACTTACTAATTGGAACTTGCGAATCAAATATCTGGAGACCAACTTTGGAGAAACTAACGGGCTCCAGATTGACCCCGCGATTAATTAATGCCTGTAAAAAAAATTAAACCAGATGAGTCAGGTCGCGTCGTAAAATATGTGCACGGAGACTTTCTCCCATCAAATAATTATTTCACTTTACCTTCGCCAATTCCTTCCTCCTTGTTTTCAAAGTGTTTGTCCTGATTGTCACGGGTCTCGGTTCCTCGCTGGCCTGAACGAATTCCAAAATCTGAAAGGAATAAAAATAAGTTACAAGACTGACTGTCCTTCGAAACGTCCAAAGAGAAATACCGTAATTCTAAGTTAAAGGGTATCTCTCAGTAATTTTAAATTACGTTTATAAAAACTGGACTACGACTGTATTAAATGGAAATTAGTTATTTTTCACAATCGTCGATCCAGTTACAGGCATTGGGGCAAGTAAAAATATAAATGCTTCTCACCTCAGCAGGTCCAAACATCGGAAATAACCAATCTTTCAACAAGGTTCCGTCGTATTCGTAAACTGTGCAGATCAAGTTACATAAACGCTGCGTATATTCGCGCCTTTTCCTGCAAATAATTACATTATCATTTTAATTCTAGACTTCACAAAAAAAAACCCTATCTAGGCAAGCGCAAATCAATTTGGACCTACCTGCCCTCCTCTCTCTTGTTCTTGAAATCGGCCAGAACGGACAGAATCTCTGCCATTTCGTACTTCAACATCGAAATATCGGGAAGCTCTATAAAACATGAAATGCGTTCGTTAAATAAATGATCGCCTGAAGAATGTTTTTTCTCTGCTTGGAAATGTTTTCAACAATTAATTTTTCAATATTAGACTAAACCACAATTGCAGCAAATCCAAGGGTTAGTTCTGTACAACCAACTCATACAGCCACAAGCGTATCTGCAAGTACTGATTTTTACTAGTATCCTTTGTATATGGTAATTTGAGTGAAAAGGGTTGGGACAAAGATTCTATCTGGATATAGAATTTTCAGACTCTCATAATTACAGTAATTGATCAAAACTAAGTGTTCTCCTCCAAATACCGTAGTCTGGACTGACTTCAGATAATGCAATTAAATAAAACTAGAAAGATGAAAAAGATTCTGTTCAGTTTTTAATTTACTCAGGACAAGCGTCATCAAATTATGTGGTCGCACTCTCGGTGCGACTACAATCAGCTCAAATGAATCGAGCGAATTTAAAATGTACATTGTTGTGCTTACCATCTGTTGCCACCTCTAAATTTTCAGGTAAGTTGTAAGTTCCTTCCGTCGGTTGTCTAAATAACAATAAAAAATCACAATTAATTCATAACACGCGTAAATCATATTTATAATGTCATTATATAACAGCTACTCACTCGTCTTTTTTCACTTTCTTCTTAGTAGGAGAAATCTAGTTAACAGAAAAGAACAATCATTTAATTCTTAAAATCTCATCAAGATGGTTTATTAAAAATAAATAAAAATTAAACTCACTTCATCCACTTCATCTTCTTCGTCGTCGTCATCGACATCGTCTCCCAAGTCGTCAGAGCCACCCAGCCCCTAATAAAAAGAGAACACAAATTTGTAAATATTACTGGTGCATCCACCCTGCCCCACTAATCCCTTCGAAAGAAGGATTAATAATGTGGGTTACAGTTGAAACAAACAAACAAACAAACTGGTGCATCCTACATACAGTATACAATAGTATTTTACTATTTTTGGCAAGTTAAAGGGCCTTACAGCGGAGATACAGAGAGAAAAAGCGCGCGATTGATCTATCCAATCACAGTAGCACACTACAAGCACACACACATGTGCTCGTAGTGCTATTTCTCTCTGTTGAGAAGAAAAGAATTTTCTCTACAGAGAAAATTACCCGTGACTGTATGGGACTTTAAATAAAAAAAAAGAAAACAAAAAGATTTTAATAAATTCTAAACTTGGTACTAGTGTATGGTACTACAGTATTCGATACCACGTATTAAATTGTTGAATATTTTTCTTACCATGTCACATTTCCTTGTGTGTTAAAACTTACAATAATGTAACATGCATTAAACATTTTATTTATGGATGGTTGGATACTATAAAAACTTACGGATTCTTCATCATCGTCTTCTTCGGACTCTTTGAAACCTGGGTCCATTTCATCATCATCCCCAGCTCCATCAGATTCTACAAGACACGAGATTAATTTCGCTCAAATTAATAAGTCTCCTTAAATCTGTTCAGGAAAGGGTTTTGGGACTGCCGTCTGGCTAGGAAGTCTAATACAATAATGCTGGTGCAGAACAGCAGCAGAAGGGAATCACCCAAATTATTGGTGAAAACCTCGTCGTCATCTAAGTTAAAAGCTTTCTCATTTGTAGAGCCTACGAATTAGTAAAGTTGAGTAGACTAGAAGAGTAAGGTGGGTCTAGGAGTACACTTCTTCCCATTGTCAAAATGTACAGCAGGGCAACGCACCAGAAGTTCTATTTTACAATTTTAATTTTTTGAAGGATTGTGAGCTCTAATTTTGCATTAGAGTCACATTCAGACATTCCATTTTAAAATGTTTATCGTACACACCCTCACAAAATTTCAGTTGAGATAATTTGAGTGAGAAAGAAGCAGATTCTCCTCCTCAATTGCCCATAATGTTGAGCAATCATTAAGTTAAATAATTGGATTAACAAGAAAATAATGATGAACTGAATACAGCTTGACTACTCACCATCAGAATCAAAGAGACGAATAGTCTGAGCCTTTGGTTCGACAGCAGATGTTTTCTGTTTCTTTTGCTGAAATGCATCTTTTGGTAGATCTTTGAATGGATCGGCTTCATCTAGCAAAT
Organism: Scolopendrellopsis subnuda; assembly: GCA_034694405.1. Classification (NCBI taxonomy): domain Eukaryota; kingdom Metazoa; phylum Arthropoda; class Symphyla; family Scolopendrellidae; genus Scolopendrellopsis; species Scolopendrellopsis subnuda. The sequence goes on from JAQFYH010000616.1 coordinate 8,193, forward strand.
CAACTTCTCGTTTCCTGAAATATACAGCCAGTAAGGTTTAAATAAATTCACACTTCAGAGTAGGCCTTGATGTGTGACTACCGTATTCAATTCATAAATACCTTTTATCTATTCTTCTACTCTCAGCTTTTGAATCTTCTGAAAAATAATAAAACAAATGGATATTTAGAAAAAAAAAGTTTTTCAAAGCATTCGTCATTCGTACAGCACTACAGCCCCGAGTACCAGTACAGTAGGGAGTAGGCTATTTGGGATATTTTATGATCTAACAAAATAATAGGCTAGTTGCGTTAATTAACGGGTAATCGTCTGACAGCTTGATACAGCTCATTTGTGGCCAAAATATAGACACAGACAACGTGCTGTCCTGTTCATGATGAATCCACATTTAGGCTCACTTGAAATGTAAGGTCCTAGCCCTAGCCCCTAACCTAGGCTACATGGGCTGTTAAAGTTGTCAGGGCTCGGGAGCACGTTTGATCATTTTACGCTGGCGTGAGAATCTAGAGAATTAAGATTGTTCTGGAATTCCCGACAAACAGTGGTAGTTTAACTACAAGATAAAACACTAACATTAATGCTAGGGGACCTATGCCCCTTTAATGGTCAGTATGTTACCTTTTTGCGTCGACAGCGATTTAGGAAATTCAGGTGGTGGCTGTTTTTTCGATTTCTTTCCGGGTCCTCTCTTCACTTTCTCCTTCCACGCACCTTTTCGTCCCATGGTTAGGTATAATTATAAAGTTTAGAAATACAGGATTGTAATCAGATGCCGTAATTTGACTGTAAAACTCAAAAATAACGAGGTTACGAATTTATCAACACGTGTTTTCGCACTTGCAGAAAAAGTAGACGTGTGCTCCGACAGTGTTGCCACAATTTCGAAGCAAAGTTGATTTGTTATATAATTATTTTTAAGATTTTATGTGATTTGATCACATTATTTTATTGGGTTTAGAATATTAAAATAATTATAAAATGTTTTCTTTTCCAGATTTCTTAAAGTAACAACTGCTCATGCCTTGGCTCATGCATTTTGCTTATCGGCTGCTTCTGACGCGCTAGCTTTGAAAATAAAAACCACCTAACAGCAACGTTTCCATAGGAAATTTACCTTGAAAAGTTGAAAAATTCGTTTAGGTAAATTATTTATTTATGATAAAACGTATATGCATGTTTTTTCCATTAAAACAAGCAAGAAAATTAACCGCGATACCAAAACTAGCCTAGGCTAGTTTTTCTACGAACATAATTCTCCATCTTGGTTTTCTCGTTCTATTTTTATTCCATTTGAAACGAAGGCAACCACCTGCTATGCGCCCATAGCATCTGCATTTTTGCCTTCTATTTTATGGGTGATCCGAGTCAAAAGCTCTGGTTTTTGAATAAGAAAAAAGGTACTTCACCAGTCATTGGGGGCAGCCCCGGTAAAATAATTATGTAATATATCTGTACGTTCCATAGGCTATCAGCGTTTGCGTCATTAAGAATTTGCTAAAATGATGTTCCTGACTTCACCACTGTACCAAGAACAGAACATCTGTTCTTGCCAGTACTGATATTTATAGGCCTACGGTGTACGTACGGTAATATCATGAATTTCATGGTATTAAATATTAATTACTCCATAATTTTTATGTTATTAATTAGAACATGGATATTGAAAGGTCATCCCATTCTGCTTCATCCTTGAAGCTCATTAATGTGCAGACGGCCCAGGACCTTAAAAAGTGCGAAGAGGAGCTGCAAGATCTTCTTGGTAATAGTTTTTGATATACGGATAACGGAGTGTTTAATTTTAATTTATAAATATACGGTATGGTACCATACGTTAACCGAGATATATTTTTTATAGCCAGCTGCGCCGTGTTGCAAATCGAAATGTCAACGCTGATCAAACCTGACATAATCCTGCAGTTGGGATCGTTACAAAGAGAGATCAATTCAGATCATGAGAAGATTCAAGCTGAAGTGAACAAGGAAACTTGAGATGTTCCATTAACATTCTGTATCCACACTAATAGTAATGTATACTACCTGCCAGCCTTGGCTGAAACTGAATATTATTGTTATAAGATTATACGGTACCGTAGTATTGGTAACATGTTTTAAAATAAATTACTTTCATAAACTTATTAAGAGTGGAACGAATTATCAATTCATATACAGAGATCAATATATTTAGGGCACTAAATGAGCGCATGCTTGCAACTACTGTATTGAGTGCATGAAAACCATAAAAATGTAACACACAAAAACGTGTTCACGTTTTTTACAACATACTGAGAGAGCGAAGTATTAGCCTATCTGGTAGTGCACTAGTCAACTTGGTTGGATACCTGCGGTTTGATAGGCCTATCCCCTACAGCCGGATTTTTCTTCTTTTTTCAAAATTTTTAAAAAGCATTAGTTCACTTTTCTTTAAAAATAATAATAAAAAATTCAACAAAAACAGCTCATGTTGATTCTGCGCTTCTAAATTTGGCGATTCTGAGGCTTATTAAAAAAAAAAGGCTACTGGTACCGTAAGTCAACCCATGGGATATTATAAATGCGTGAAATTAACGAAAAATGCATAAAATTTATATATTAAACAATTTTTATTAAAAAAAAAAATCATTATATTACATCAATTTTATAAACGAATTACAAATCCGATAACATTTTATAAACAGCAATGAAAATACGATGTAAAAATATCGTATTAGAAGCTGCATGATTCTTTTTTGTCTTAAAATACTCTGAATAAATAAAATATTTATTTATTTTATCAAGCAGTTTCAGTTTTTGAACAAACACAACTTAAATCCCGTTTAAAAGCTGCTTCAATCTATAAATGAGAAAAACGCGCTAGCTAAAGTTTTAGCAAAAAAATTATCTTTCATTTCCAAACTTTGACCATTCCATCGCGAGAAGCAGTAACTAGAAACCACTGACTCGTTTGGCAAACCGTGATGCCGCTGATGGTGTCTCGGTGTCCGGCCGCCGGCAACTGAGGATACCTGTGTGGAATGTCTACGTCCGTCTTCTGTCCAGATATTATCTTCCGAATATTTTCTTGCAAGACGACAGTTCCATCAATCAAATGGGAACTGGAAGGAATTAGAAAGTAATAGTATTATTATTAGATTTTAGCTAAAATCACATAAAAACCGACGCCCTAGGTCTAATGAACCTGTTTGGAGGGTGGTGGGAATTTCTCCTACAGTGCTCAATAAGAAAGTTACCAACATAATATACCGTTAACAGTAACTGCCAGAGCTGTGTCCGGCCGATCTCGAACTTATCGAGGTGAGCACGTTGCCACACCACCACCAAACATTGTGCATTGCACCAATAACAAATGGGGAAAGGGAGATAGCAAGCCAGAACATGCTCCATTAATATGGCAGACGGCAGTGGCACACCTGGAATCGGAATGCAGGTTCTACGTGTATCATTTTAAAGAGCTCTTTACAGGAGAGGAAATGCACGTATGAACCACGGGAGATTTTCCGAGAGGGAAGGAGAGTTGGCCTGCTAGGTGCACACCATGTCGTGCGGTTCGAATCTCTCTAAAATTATTTTGAACCATCCTGCAGTTACCTGTATT
>JAQFYH010000617.1:0-11781 GCA_034694405.1 Scolopendrellopsis subnuda
CGCAATAAAACAGTCATATCTCGGAGAGTTTTGAGCGTTGCTGGAGTTAGGGGTTGTTTCGAGGTCCTTGGGGGTAGAGTAACCTGCCCACAAATTTTCATTCGATTCGGCGACGACCAGGTCGAGTACTTCCCTCGTAAGTTATAATAAAGTTTTTACTATTTTATTCGCGTATAATGCAGGGTTCGAACCTGATGAAGTGTATAATATTATTCATTGAATGATGCTCAAAAGAACTATTGAACGTAACCATTCAGCTGCTTTCGAAGAAAAGGAATAATAAAAAAAATACGAATGGGTATGAAAAACAAAAAAAAACAAAGAGAAAAATATGAGTTATCTATTTCAACGGTTATGTTTTTCTCCGTCTGATTATAATTTTACAGTATAGGAATGGCTATTCATCATCATTTGTACGAGCCTAAAAACAAGCCGCTATATAATTTTTCTTGTCGTTAATGAGTTGGGCACAAGGTCCCCGCATTTTCAAGTCCATTAATTGCGATAGAACATTCATCAAAATTCTCTGTTTTTTTTTCTCTCTCCTGGACTTTCTAAGAAGTCCCGTTTTTTTTAACTTAATCGAATATTTATTACAGTTTTTAGACTGAAATTTATCATATTTTGAACTGTATAATCACAAATACAATTTATGGTTTCGATATGTAGCTAACGTATGGTTTTCCTTTAAAGAGCTTTAATCGATTATTTATTACAGGTTTTATATGAAAATTATTATGATTTTGACTTGCAGCTACCTGGGCATTGTGGTTTTCCGTGTAAGTTCATATCGGGGGTAGCTGGCTATGCCCCTTCGATGGAAAAGTCGCGGATTCTAAAGATTTGGATTGCAATCATTCCATAATTAATGATGGATCCTGATTAAAAAAAAAAAACACTTTTTGGGGTTGTTGTTTTTTTTTTCATGTTTTTTTTTTCGCTTTGAATTTTTGTTACTCGGTAAATTCCGATTGCATTTGCTTGCTTGATTGATCAGGGGCGTCATTTGGGTTGGCAGAGGGGGGCAATGGCCCCCCTCTGCTTTTGTAAGTACTGAAATTGAGCGAAAATTACACAATTTTCTATGATTTTCATCGAAAAAAGCATGTTTTCGAGCACACAAAAAGTACCCCCTGGCAAAAGCTGAAATGACGCCCCTGTGATTGATTCCTCCTGCGCGAATACATCACTACCACTATCACCTAAACAGTCACGTTTATACTTTCAGGAAAATCTACATTTTTTCCATTCTTAAATTATGCTCTATAAACATCACTTCTACCGTATAGTCAACAAACAAATTAGATGTCATACGAACTGTGTTGGGCAATCGTTAAAATAAAAGTAATCATTACGATTACCATTACTTTCTTCCATCCAGAAAAGTAATCATTACGATTGCGATTACTACAAAATTACAATTACTCGGATTTACTCCATTACGATTACGATTACTTCAAGTTTTAAAAATGTTACAAAGAAAATACTTTCAGCTTTGTTAGTTAACTCGCACTGCTTTGCACTGTTCGCAAGGCTTGGTGCAAGAAAGTAATCAAAATTTATTATTTTCACGCCAAGCTGTGCAGAACACCACAGGACGCTCGCAAAATCAAAAACATAATAACAATTACCCAGTAGTTCGGGATTCAAAACTATGCGATTATGTTGGACTATAGAACACACAGCAAAGCGAACAAAACGAAAATAATTTTATTATTTACTTACCAGTTCTCTGGGCAGTTTCGGACTTTCCGCTTCCTGTCTCGAAACAACCAGATTTACGATGCCACCTAGCGGAGTATTTCGGAGAAAAGAGACAACTTCCTCCTGGGTTTTTATCGTTACGTCCATGGTATTTACCTGAAAAAAGTATAAGTTTTGCGATGAAGCAAAACTCTGGTTTCTCATGCCTGAAAACATTTTTGAAAATCGTTGTTTTTGTTTTTTTACCTCCAATAACCGGTCGCCAGACCTGAGTCGCCCATCTTCAATAGCTGCTCCTTTCGGTAGGATGTTCTTTATATAAATAGGACAGGTTCCAGCAGTTGGAATGTCTCGAGTAGTTACACTAAATCCCAGTCCATTTGTACCTGCGTTTATATGAAAATTCGTTAATTTTCAGTAATATTATTAAACTACAAAGATCAGAGAGGTTCTCAATCACATGGAACAGTTGAAATTGAACCTTATTAATTTGCAAAGTTTTGGGAATAGCAGTTGCCATATACGGAGACTGCGCTGGTAATGACAAGAACTGATCGGCGTTGTCTCTAGTCTAACTTACTACGGTATCATAGGTATTGAGTAAAGTGCATGTACAATCGAGATGTAAAATAAGTTCAAATAGTGACACGGTCTATAAAATCCGCATATTTGCTGCAATGATTCATGATAATCGAAAATGGGAAAATTGCGGCAGTTTTTTTTCAAGCAGTAGAAAAAAAAAAACCCTGCTTCTTTCATCAACACGCACTTTATTCTGCGTGTTTCCATTGAAAATCCAAGTCGTAGGATATACCGCATCCTCTCGTACGAAATTTAAATATTCATTGTCAAACTCGGGAATGTTTTCTTTGAGATATTTGTTTTTTCCACTTTTATTAATACCGTGAGTTATTTTATCTGCGCACCAGGGCATTTAAAATATGCTAAAGTCACAGCTACGTCGTTCGTACTGATCAAGAGAAGAAAAATATAAGTAAAATTATAATTTCTTCAACATAAATTGCCGACATTAAATTTCGCAAACGCGCAACTTAAGAAAATCAAAGTTGACAGCTCTCGCCTTTACAGAAACCTGAATTTTAAATGAATATAACTTATAAAATATTCTTTTCTACACTGGAAATATGAGGTCGCGCCTGTGGGTCACGAGTTAGGAAGGTGTGTATCATAAATTAAAGCATCACCGACCATTGTAACTTACTGTTACGCGCACATGTCCCCCCTGAGGGGCGAAAAGAAAAACCTGCTCCTACACAACACGGAATTTTGATGTTTCTACAAGAGTTCAATAATAATTTTTTCATCACGACTTATTCGGAGACTATTTGAACCTACAATACCGTAATATACATAATAAGTTATCAGGAATTTCATATGTTCCTGGTAAAATACTATCCGTTCTCGCATTCACGTGCTAGATAATAGATGATACTCCAACAGCAAGTTATTTATTCGTTGGGTGCGCCCAACAAATTAATGATACAATTTTGATTGTATTCTATAAAAACTCGATCCGATGCAGATCATAACTCAGAAAGTCAAAATAAGCAGCTGGGAAGTAACTATTTTTTTTTCATAGATTATTTTCTTCAATCATGTGCTAAGCAAAATTTTGGTTCGCCAATAGTAGAATATACAGTTATACGGTACACCTAGCCTGGTGATTACCTGTATTTTAACAGGTTATGAGTAAGTTTCAACCGGTATTTCGGAAAAATTTCGTAAGCACCATGATCGGTGGTTAATGGGGTAATTTCGGAGGTCAAAGACCCTGGGTTCAAACCCTCTCGATAAAGCGAAGCCACTCGGACAACAATGTGACTGCATATAGGAATTCCACCACCCTCCCGACAGGTTCATTTAAACCCAGGGCACCAACTTTAGGCACTAAAAACAATGCGAGAGAATTTACCTTTCATCAGTTGGATGTGTAATTTTTTGCCAATTTTCCTCGTGTTGGCCGTCATGACGCCGCTGACAGGTCGAGGCGGTGCTCCCGTTGGCGGCGGTTGTCGTCTCGTCACATTCGCTTCGTTGTTCGTCGAAACGATATTATCTGAAACATTACGCATTCATATTGCGATTCTTTAGTGAGGATCCGCCTGGTGACAATTTCCATTAAATACAGATGATTCGTATATCACACCTTTTTTCTCCAGGAAACGTTTGTTTGTTTTTATTTTATGACGGGGGATTAACCGCATTTTAATTTCATTATTATTATTATGTGCGTCAAGGTCAGATTGAAATAAACGATTCCGGCAGTCAATCGAGAAAACAGTTTGTTTTCTTTAGAATGACTTTGAATGACTTGTAAAATCAAGGTAATATACGAGGACTCTTTAAAATTCTGTCTGTCTGGATATAACAACTTTGGTCTGTCGTTTCTCCCTGTAAATATGAATCTTTGACTAATTATTTCTACTTACAGTTATCGGTGTGACTTCCGATTCCGTTTTGAGTTTGTCCGTTCATTTTTTCGTAATTATTGTTATTATTGCTATGACGAACGGTCGGAATCTTGTGCTTGCTCTTTATCAGTTTCAATCTGATCTCCGAAGACTGAAGCGCATCTTTGAAGATGTCTTGGGTCCTGTACGAACAGATTTCTTTTTATAATATTGAACACTTTTAACTTTCAAAAATGATATCAAGATCTGTGCCCTAAGAATACTTACCTTTGAAAATTTACATTGAGTAGAGTCTTGCCATTAATTTCAACTATGCGATCGTGTAGGTTAATTCGACCATCTTTGTGGATCTTGCTACCCGTTTCGATGCCTTGGATAACTAAGCCCATGTCCCTATGCAAATTTGAATTTATCAGTATATACGCAATATGATTATCAGGCGATGGAATGCATGCAAGAGAACAACGCGGAAGCGTAACTTAACACTCTTCTGAGGTTCATTCCTTTTTCTTTACATCCTCAAACCACTGAACCAGCTTATCGACGACGAGAGAAAACCGGGAAAAATATTAAGAAAATCGTTGAGATATTAAAACAACGCGTTAATGGTATTACAAGAATTTCTAGGCTATATTTAATACCAATAAATAATAATAAAAAAAATCATGAATTCTGACATTGAGAAGATAATGATCGAAATATTGGAAGTATACGGTATGTGTTTTATAGGAGGTCTATTATTTTAATAGGCCAAGGTTACAGTTGAAATACCGATCTTTTATCTTTTAAATTATTATTTATCGTTACATTAACTTGCCTTCAATGTTTCTTAAAGGCAAGAAATATAAAATCTCAATTTAAAATAGATTTGTAGTCGATTTGCTGTTCCCAACGGCGCGTGTATTGCTAAAGGGTCCCCCGAAACGCGCGAGTTTCTAATCAGAAACCTTCATCTCAGCCAAGCAGGCTTCGCTAGGCATATATTTTTTATGCACAATTATTTGGAATCCCAAGTTTTCATATGGCGTGATAAAAACAACAACAACCGTGGCGGACAAAGAACTTTTAAAGGACAATTTACACACAACGATTTGTTCGCCAACTTGCAACCAATCACGACATTTACGGTACAATGATAATTAATCTGCTGAAGTGATAAAAATCAATCTCAATTTACAACCGCAAATGTCTTGTTTGGCTGAAAATAATTTTAACCATCACATCGCTATTTGTAAACTGTCCTTTGCGTGCACGCAACAATAGACTGCGATTCAGTCATAATGTTAAGTGTTAGAAGTCACACGTACACGTCTTGCAAAACATAAATAAATTGGCTCGAGTTTTCTATCAACACTACAAGGAAAGTACATTTTAAAATTTCAATAAAAATTACGAAACGTTACGAAAAAACAGCGAAAGTTTTACGTTCTAAATTAATTCGAGACGGCGACGTAAAATACGGTACTATATTTGTGTGATATATCGCACATACCACATACTAACAGGATGCTATACGAGATCTCATCAGATCTTTATCCCTTTATGGGATAAATTATATCAGAGACCTTTCTCCCTAAATGGGAAAAAAAATCTGATAAAGGATCAATATTTATTGCTACGAGTTTGTTGAGTAACAAATAAATATCTCATCCTACAATAATTTAGTACCATAAATTTCAAGTTTGAAACTGAAACAAAATTGATGTCTGTTGATTACGTTCAGGATATAACTACTGTACATCCCCATCTTGTAGACTATAGGTCAACTAAAATTTAGCAAAAAGTGTCCCCCATAATTATTACCTAATAATTTTATGAAAGTGAAAAATTGTCTGCTTACCTGCCAGTTATGTCGTAATCGGGAACCACGTGAATACCCAGTGGCTGACCATCATTTTTAATGATAACAAACCTTTTAAGACAAAGCAAAAAAAAAACTTTAGAGTCAGCACAGCAGCAGCATTAAAGAAAGATAAAAGTGTATAATGTTAATGATGAACTGGCGTAACCGCACGTTGGAATGCGCGCATCCAAGCGGCTGTTCAGCATGCGTGGATACAGGAAGTTTCAAAGGTAACCCTTAACCCGTTCGACGTGACCACAGAATGAATGTTCACCTATAATACGATGATGCTGAAATTAATCTACAACTGTCCAATGTCTTGTACCAACAACCGTTTTAAAAAAATTGTAGGAATTTGAAACCATATAATGTATGACAGATTTATGTTTGAAATCAAGTTACACAAGAATAAACCGCATGTTACTCTGACAAAATAATGTTGTAAATAGTGTTTCATAAATTGATTTCATCAGGGGCGTAAGGGCATAAGGGCGTCTCTTAGGTTTTTTTGTTGTTGTGCTAATTGGACTCTTCATCGTTCTGATTGCAGTTAATATGTGAATTTAATTTAAGGGCCGCTGTACTGTGCGTACACTCTAGTATTATAAACGCTTAATTACCTTGTTTAATATTTTTAAAATACTGTAGAATTTTAAATACGGGGACCGGTGATTACCCTTTTTCAAAACCCTTGCATTTAACAATGGTTGAAAACTTAATATAATTTCTTATTTTATGATAACAGTAAGAGATGACTGCAACTGATAATAATAATAATTAAAAGTACTCAACCAAAAATTTTCATTATATTTTAATTGTTATCTAGATAATGAACTAGACATAGTTAATTTATTCTGCATTTTATCATTGTTAACCGCATTTATACGTTAAAAAAAACCTTCCACGTTATTCTTACGGTCAAGTCCTTCGTATCAGCCAGTCGTTATCACAACAATGCATAACTTATTTGTTTTTTGCTGTTTGTTTTTCTCACACGTAGGGCCCTATGTGGTAAATGACGAATAACTTAAATATACGATTTGCATCCTAGAGTATCGTATATTTAAGGAATTTAGGGTGTTATATTCGAGAGAATAATGTTGAAAGCAATACATCATCTGGATGGATCTGACGTCATCTATAATTATATTATAATATAATCCATTTCTCTCATTAGCTACAGTCCTTTTAACTAAAGAAAGCAGATTTTTTTCATTGAATTTTTATAAAAAAAAATGTTGATTTCTTTAGTTATAAGAACTGTAAAAAATTATTTATTTTTTAAATCGATCATTTAACTTTAATTCCATAACTGGTGGCGCAACTACTTGCAGCAGCGGTTCCTGAGGGAGACGGCGCAGATGACTAATCGGGGGAGGGGGACAGAAGATCAGTGTTTCAATACCGGTACTAGTTCATTAAAAAATTAGCGTTCACCTGGAAAAGGGCCCATTTATAAGCATAATATTGGGAAAAACGCTGGCAAATACCCCATTCCGAATAGTTTCAAAAACATGACAAAAACCCATACGAAAATTACTAAATTAAAAAAATAATTTCTCTTACCTTTCTTCCTCCATATTTTCCTTCCCAGGACCGGTTGAAACACTGCTGCCTATGGGTTCCTTCCTACTTCCATCGTGACTCTGTAAAGAAGCACTCTGTTTCTATATCTCACAGCACGCAAAACATATCGAACTATACGAATGCACGGATATAACGTACGGCACAGAACACTATTCAATCGCACATGGTTACACAGAAAGAAAATAATAAGAGAGAGATAGAAAAAATATGCCGCATCATCATGCTTTACTCGAAATAAAAGTATAATGCTGAGCTTTTATACAAGGATGTTGGTACAGTGTCTCTTTTTCTAGCTTAGAAACAGCTGTAGTTGAAACTGCCTTATAAAAAATGGGTCCTTTTAAATCACTTTTAATGGAATAACAAAAGAAAATAAATTTTTTTATAGAGTGCGATTAATGAGCTCAATCTAAATAAATGGTGCCTTAAATCAATTTTTATGATACGTAAACACAATTCTAAATAATCCCAGGTGTAATTTTTATTATAGAGGGTGGGTCCACAATAATGCATATTTATAAGTGGCAAGATTATTTTCGGATTCGTAATTAGGATTTTAGGCGCACTTTCAAACAGGGTGGACTCTTTTAATTCCAAAAAAAAAATCCAAGGCTTAATAAAAAACGTAATTTAGTTAAGTAAAGTACAGTTAATTGCACTTTACATGCTGAACGTATAGTGACAGTGTACTATTCGCTTTGGTTCAAAGAATCAAATATAACTTATTCAGTAAAAAATTTAATTCGACTTATAGTTGTTATTCTCACTACTCAGCGATGCACTCCGCAGAAAAACGTTTTTAAATCCTGTTTACAATATTGAGAATGAAAAGTTCCCATTTCCCAGTACATTCTTCAACTTTCTGTATACCGAAATAATTTCGAATTCAATGTGTTCACACACTTCCATACGTTTTTTGTTTAAATACAGCACGCTATCCTTTTTGCTCACCCTTATAAGTTGCCTATCCGCAGCGTCGGCCCACCTTTCCAAATGGTTCGCGTTGCCCAAAATCGAGAGTCGTCCTTTATCGTGCGAGAATCGATTAAATCCCGAGATAGATTTCGACGATTTCGAACTAACATGCAAATCCTAATAGAATCAAAATATATATAAAATAATTCTAAATCGAAGTTTAAGAACCTACTAACTCCCCAATTATTTTTAGAGTACATGATCCCGTAACCATAAGGCAGAACCAATGATTTTCGTTGCGATTTTACGTAGAATAAAAATACTATTTACTAAAAGAATAAATTGCCTGAAGAGAAGATAATAATGAAGGATTTAAGAACGTTTTTACTATCCAGGAAAGATTACAAGCATGCAGAGTTACAAAATATTGGGAAAAAAAATTGAAATACTTCATGCAAATTAAAAAGAAAAGACTAAAAAAAATGTACAAGATAATTACGAGAATAAAAAGTGTTTTAGCTTTTACCTCTTTGGGCGTGGAGCTCCCAGGGTTGTTGCCGTCTCCTATGACTGCCGTCGACCACCTTTTCATGGGGTCGGAGTGAATCGATTCTATCGGCGATAGTTGATTCAGTGCAGGTTCACTTCCACGACGAACTTGAAGGGGCGTTATACCTGGAAATAAATCAAAAACTGTCACCCACATTTTTATTGCATAATAATGATCTCCAAGGCTGTTTTAATTGACGTAACCAGGGCTACGATGGTTTCGAATTACTTGAGAGGTTTAACCCCCTGTCCCTCTTGTCCCGCTCCGTTTGATAAATCGATGGGTTTTCCCTTTCTTTACCCACATTTCAGTCTTGATCATCTAGATGACTAGATCATTATTTAGATTGAGTAAAAATTCTTGGAACAATATATTCCTATTTACATCGAACACCAACTTCTGCAACGTACATGGAAGTACACACATCGCATGGAAAAAGATAATTTCATTTTGCCAAAATTAATTCTGTCCAAGCGTTAAAGTCTAACACTATCCTATACCCACAGTTTATGCAGGTGAAAATCGCCCAAAGAACTAAAGCGCTTCAAAAACAATAAAGCCTTACCCGGGATTCCAACCTGGTTATTGGGTGAACACATCTTCAATTTTGTTTACTGTATATTTTAACGTAATATTAACTCTAGCTCTGTAACATCATTTCGGCTCAACCAGCTGGCTATTTTGACTAGCAGAGAAGGGTGGATTTTTTCCCCCGTTGCGCGCCATACATGTTTCACTATTACGAGTACGTTGTCATGGACTTAAAACACCTGATTCCGAAATGTACTCGAAACACCCGTCACGTAGTCCAGTATATGGTGTACACAGTACGTATGATGGTTTGGATATAATAACAAACGCAATTAAATATTGCTCAATTACATTCCGTCGTGAGCGAAATACATAAAATAATTAATATTTTGAATACGAGCCAAGTCACATTTGCAAATGACTCCGAAAATGGAAACTTTTTGCGAAAATCCATACTGCATTCTCTAGCATACTTTTCGTGTATCGGTATCGTTGTCAGTAAAACGTAACGCAGTGACACATTCTGATGCGCCACGTTCTGAGCATGCGCACGCTCAGAACGTGTCATTACGTTACGTTAACGTAATACATCGAAGTTTCTAAAACCTTGGCTAAACCTCTCTACTAGCGAGTTTTAGAACTGACTTGTGAGATGTAACGAAAAGGTTCTGGTCATTTGAAGCACGTTGAATTTTGTAGGAAAAACCCAATGTGCGCAAGCTCAGAATGTGTCGTGCGTTACGTTTACGTTACGTCGCCGTTGTTAAATTCGCTTTAGACGGAGTCCCTATCCCTAGGCATCCAATCATGGGTCCCAACGACGGCCAGGGGAAGGGGAAAATTATCTGGCTTAGAACGTCATGAACCTCCTATCATCCTAGGCCTATGGCTCCGAATATCCAAGTGAATAAAATGAATCGGTCGAACAATAATTAATTTTTTTCCTTACCTTCTGGCATGTCATCTCCAGTAATCTCGACATCAGTAATTTCTAGGCATCCAGACGCGTGTCTTTCGTCTGAATGTGGCACAAAAATGTCGGGACTTCCAGTCCCATCTGAAGCCCCGCTGCTGCCATCTCCGCTGTTGTGAGGTGGAAAAGATCCTTGCTCTTCGTAAATGGCAATTATCTGTGACACATCAAACATTAAATAAATAAAAAACACGACTCCAGTAGCTAATTCATTACACAGAGCCAACTGTCCGATTTAGAAATAACCTAATTAATTTTTTTCTTCCAAAAACCGCCTTGTTTAGCGAGATGCAACGAACTCTGAAATATTTTTGTGATGTACAGCTCGACGTCAATAATAATTACAGCACGCCCTCGTAAGGTGGTTATAACTACCTTCCAAAAATGGCAAGGGATTTAATATTCTGCAGTAGATTTACAAAATAAGGAAAGTTCAGATAAATTAGAGGGATAGTTCGTATGTGGTCTCGTGTGATGAGAAAATGGTGTGTGCAGATTCTATTTTACAAGCGTGTGATAGATGCTGACATTGCATGGGTATTGCCCTTCACAGTTCAAAGCAATTGTTCATAGCGTTCAGGTAAATCTATTATAACTGTCGAACGCGGATGTAATCTCTGAGAGAGAGAAAGAAAAGGTAATCACGGTGTAAATTACTATTGCATAGAATATAGTTAGAAAATGAGAAGGCGTAAATGCATTTCTCAAGTATAAGCAGCTATCAGAATCACGAATAATTATTACAAGAAAGTTGAAGAGAGAAAAAACAGCATACAATAAGTGCGATGTTATAGGTGTTTTCCAATATTTGAATCCATCATACGGTTATCTGATCAGGTCAATAAATATCCGATTATGAAGACATATTACATATTGTAAGCGAGGAAATACCGGTGAGATGGATGCCCTAGGAGACCAAACCCTGTACTAACCGTGTTAACAATCCTCCACTCCTCTGTCTCTGGGCGTCGCCATTATACACAATCGGGAAGAACGCACGAAGCTGCATTGCGGCGCGATTGAAACCTCGGAAGGTTTGGTCTCCTAGGGCATCCATCTCACTGGTAATACTCTGTAATCTGTATGTCTATGTAGGATAGGTGCTAGCCCAAGAAATTATATTTTTTTGCGAAAATCTGTTTCGCATCTTTCAGAAAGTGAGCCGCTAACAACTACTGAACTGTTTTGCTCGGGTTGTCGATTGTAACATGTAGTCTGTCGTCTACATGTTACAATTTCACTAACG
>JAQFYH010000618.1:0-11780 GCA_034694405.1 Scolopendrellopsis subnuda
ACTATCCGTGAGTGCCAATACATGTAAGGCTAACACTGTGCCTAAGGACCAAGGTTAACGACAGATGGCGTCACCGTCGCGTCTATTGGTATATAATATCTCAGGTTGTACGGTTTGAACGAAAACGCTCATTGGCTATAATGCAAATATGAGTCTGTGGAGGGAAGTTTAAAAGATGGAGCGCCATAGTCCTCCACCTAGACTCGTGTGTTCATTTAGCCAATGAGCGTTTTCGTTCAAACCTGAGATTTTATGTACCATGTGATTAGACGCGACGGTGCCGCCACTTGCCGTTAACTTATCTTTTATCCATTATAACTTATCTTGTTAAGTGCGCTGACCAAATAGATATCTATCGACTCTGGACAAATTAATGATCGAATGAAGCCTGCTTCTACTTGCTGGTAGATAAAAACAATTTTACAATGGTAAAGCATAGGAACTTTTTTTTGACGAATTCAATTTGGATTTTTTTTTAACAATAATAGATAGTTATATTTTGATGTGAAATACAATATCTGTCTATTGCAGTGTTAAAAATCACCCAAATATGAGTGTTATACTCAGAATAGACAAAATACAATCGTTGCACCAAGAGCCTGTTGTTTACGTGAAGCTCGGGAACTTGCGTCACCAAACCGGACGAAATAAATTAATTTCCTTGAGATTCGATCCACGATCGAAACTTTCGATTCAACTAACAAATTTATGCTGTTTGTTACAGGCAATATCGTAGAAAAGTGAATATAACGTTCAACGACGATCTTCCGGATCATGCACTCGAGTTCGAATTCGATACGAGTCTAACGGCGGGAATGGATCCCATCAATGCAACCCTAATAATGGAAGAGGCCAAGCGGAATGCAACCAAAAAGAGGGAAGCGAGAAAGGAAAGGTTACGGGACACGGTCAACTATTACATGCAGAGAACGTTCGTGTTCGACCCAGAACATTCGGTCGGTGAAGAATCGGATATAATTACCATGATCAACGTACCTTTTGCCGTGAGTATGTTTTGAAATGAGGTTGAACAGAACAAAGAGGTTCCCGTTCTTCACAGGAAAAATTAATTGCAAATGAAGGGTTGATTACAAAAAGGGTAGATGTCACAAAAATAAAAAAATTGAGCTTTATGTCGGGTGGCAGTACTATTCAATGTGCATCTATAAAAATCTTAATTATTCAAAAATCGGCAATCTTTTTTCGGGTTTAAAAAAAAGATCTAACACATAAAATTAATACAAATTTATGATTTCTACCAAAAAGGGCAGATGTCCAGCTATGTTTTAATTTTTTCTGTCCCGGGTTTTATACGCAGAGATGCCATGCTTTTCTTGTCCAATGTATCGTAAAAAAAAATACAAACATTTCTGAATAAAAATGTAACGAACCAGACAGTTTTTTTTAATTATCTCAAAATAATTTTTTTTGGACATCTGCCCTTTTTGTAATCAACCCTCAGGAAGCTCGTGGAACGTTGGGCATCAATCTCATCATCGTGTCTAAAGAAATTTCTCCTTGGGCATTCAAAATGACTGCAATGCAATTTTCATAACCACGAGGTCATCTCGAAAGACTGCATACACGTCCCGAGTTGCACAGTAATGTACGCAGTGGTTTGAGATGCTCTGATCTAAAACTATACCGTATAACATGTTATATTGTTGTATGGTTTTAGCTCGGATCGTGATTATGAAAATTTGCAAACATTTTGAATGCCCACGGTGAAATTTTGATTTCAATCGAGCTTCCACTCCCCTGGTAATGCGATTTAAAATATAAATAAATAAAAAACATAATTTTTGCGTCAAAATCGAAAATTCTAGTTGCAGACTAACAGAGGAATTGGAGGGTAAACCAGAGATACATTATAGATAATGAGATACTTTTTGTCATACATTATCTTGATCAATATGTCCCGCTCCTCTAAAAATTTTATAAATCCTTAAAATGAACTTACTGCATAATCACTAATCAGATTGGGAATATTGCGGAGAGAAAAAAAATGCGGCTGCATCGAGCCTGCGGTAAGTTTTTATGCTGGAACGGTAAAGAGAAAACGAACGAATAACGGAATCTACCTGCTAATTTTTAGAAAATTAAAGTCGCGTTAAATACTAACTATGTAGCAGCCGAAATGAAAAAATACTGCGTACGAGGATAAAATAAAATATAAAAAAAAATGCAGCTTTAGATGTAATAAATTGTTGAAAACAAAACAAAAAAATAAAAAAAAAACTGACTAAAAATACGCGCACAAAGTGCAACAACACTGCTTAAGCAATTTTAATTTTTTTTCTAAAGTTGCATAAAATAATTAAATAATATGTCGCCTATTAGTAAAATTATGAAGTATCATATTAAGATATGGCTGAATTAATCTATCGCTCGTTTTTTATCCAACACTTGAGACTAAATGGATCAAGGTTATCCTTCAGTTCACAAAAGATGGGGAAATTTTTTTTTCATTACAACTTTCTCTTCCTTTATTGTTAGAACGCGTGATTAATAAACGAGTGTGTAGTAATACGGTACACGTAGGTACAGTGCGGTTATACGTTTTCTTATTACGGTGCTACTTACTCGTTTGTTTGAAAATAAAGAAATTCTTAGATTCCTCATTCGAACCTCGTAGTCGTCGTTTGTATATTTTTCCGTTCTAACTTCTATTTTCCTATATAACTTGAGTCAAAGGGTTTGATGTTAGGTACTTATTAGTGTAAGAGTCGCACTAGGCCATTATTTTAAAGTCGGTTACAATAATTTTAGAATGTCAGTTAGCATAATTACGTTACGCAGAAAAATATATAGTTAACAAAATGTTACCGAAAAGTGTGGAAAATGGTAATATACGTATTATCAGATCTCTGGTGTATTATTATTATAAACCTCTTTTATATATAAAATCCGTATTAAAGTAAAAGATTCATAACAAGAGCGGCCTTATCCGCTCTGTTGTTCACACTGTATGTTTTTCTTTCACGCAGGGCGTAGCCAACAAGTACACAAAACTGCCTGGTATCAAACAATTTTTCGCAGGATTAATCATCAACGGCCAAAATCCACAATTCTTCATGAACATCTCAGTTGGCGAAATTCTATTCCACGGATATCACGAGAAACTGGTTGTTGCCCTTCAGGAATCGTCGGGCGAAATTCTATTGCCGGACGGAAATTTCGGTCTGTATTATAACGTAAGTAGAGTACGTTTTTCGTTCAAAATACATTCGTTCTCGGAAACTAATCCAAAGGCAACTTCGTCCATGTTTCTTGACCAGTTGCCATGCTGCGCGGATTGTCGTACTGCGCGGAACGAAACAGATTTGAACTTGAATTATTACGTATGGCAATAAACTATTCAGGCAACAGGGGCAATGGGAAGGGGTGGGTGCACGTGTGTGAAACACAAATGGTGGGAGACGTACCCATGAAAATAAGCAAGGGACGTCACGGGACGTGTCGCATGGTTATCGGATCAGAAGATGCGTGATTTCGTCTTCGTCTAGCGGTTACGGAGACGAGTGACGATCGTAGGAGTATGGGATCCTTTATAGTCAGTATTGCTCTCTCCCAAACACCCTCTTGATTGCTAATGCTGCCTACGTTTTCGTTCTGTATCAAGTGATCAATTTCCTTCGAGCCGCGTCTGACTGTGGTACTGCATAAACTCAGATTTAACTACCGCTATTTATCTAATTATTCTGTGCATAATTAATAATGATATAATATTCATTTTTACAGCAAAATGGCAGCTTTGGTCAGCAGTTTACAGTCAAACGAGGTAGAGAGAATAGCAAAGAGTACTGCGAAATTGCAGAATTTAACGACAGCTCGTAAGTTTCCTGTTAAATTATTTCAACAAACTATTGAATTGACTATTTTAGAATTATCGAATCGTAATCGCGTTACTATATTTTGTTTATTCTATTTTTATAGTACATTGCCATTCTGGAGTGGAGAATCTTGCAACATGATCAACGGAACAGGTACATTTTAGAAAACAGTTTTATTTTTTAAATGAGCTGATAGAAGTTGGGTATAGTTATAAATATGCAAAATGAAAACTGATCGATCACTCCCACTCTCACTATTGAACCCAATGGTAATAAAGAGGGTCTTTAATACTGTGTATCACAATAAATCGCCTGCCTTCAACTTAGTCGATAGTGGAGTAGTTTATTTCGGAAATGAGCATGTTTGCCTCATTGCCTGTATCGACAGCCCAGTTGAAATTCTCTGCAATATCGTATTTTTAACTCCGTTCGAACGAACCTAAAATAAAGTCCCACATTTTGTATGATACTGCTGGTCTGCTGCTCCGTTGCAAGCTTAGCTTTAAAAGTACTGTAAAACTATCTTGAACTGCATCGAACTAGAAAAAAAAACTCGAAAAAATAATAATTCAATGTTTTTTGCAGACGGTGCCCAGTACGCTCCATTCGTTGATAAAGAGAAACCGTTGTATTTTTTCATGACAGAATTGTGCAGGTACATTTCTATTCTATCTTTAGTAATAAATTACCAATTTTGTTTTCTACGCAGTACATACGTAAACCTTAGATTGTTCATTTTCGTATCGGAAACGTTTCCCTGCTCTTAATTCCATCTCAAAAACACAAATGTCGGTGTTCTAGCAACTCATGGAAAGGGTTCTCTTTTAAGAACACAGACAAGTTTCCGATATGAAAATGAACGATCTAAATACTTGTTACACGTTTATGTTATTTTGTCATCTGCTGTAGTGGGCCTAGGAGCAAAGCGGGGGGGACGGGGACTTACGCATACTCCTCATGAAAAAATTCCAGTGCGTAGAAACAGACCGGTTGAGTAAATAAAAAATGCTCAACAGCCAGAGCGCGAGTTGGTAAATTTATGCCAATACACACCCTACGTTACGCCCCTGTCTCTCGAATACACTCCGTATACAGAATGCGCTTTTGCCACTTTGAAGTCGCAAGTTTTAAATCACGGCGCCACATTACGCGCCGTTGGCAATAATAGCCAGTTTTAGCAACTGCGACGTAACGCTAACGTAACGTAGTGACACGTTCTGAGCATGCGCACGTTGGATTTTCCACTAAAAAATCCAATGTGCGCAAGCTCATCGTGCCGTTGTTTACATTACATTACGTTACGTTAGCGTTAAGTCGCAGACTTTGCTGAAACTCGCTAATATCTAGTTTTAGCAGACGCGATGTAACGCTTACGTAACGTAAACGCAACGACGGTAACGTACGACTAGTTCTGGTCTTGCTCACATTGGACTTTGCAGTAGTGCATCCGATTTGCGCAAGCTCAAAACTAACCATATATAAGTCAGCTTTACGTACTTTGCAGCTGCTAAAACTCGCTACATGTAATTGGAGATACTACGAGTATTACATCATCAATATATCTGCACGTTAAAAACTGACGAGTTCCTAAGCAGGGATGACTCGATATTTGTGCTTGGACGGCATCAAATTACTATTTTTTTTTTCTTAAGGTCTTTCAGTATAGCTAGAAAACAGAGAAAAATTAAAATACACAAGTTCTCGGCTAATTCTCTTGCTAAAATTATAAACTGTGGCTAGTTTTGTTCAGCAACATTCTCTCTATGCTCTGGGGCGCTTACTTTTTAAATTAAACTTTCGGAATAATTTTAAAATCGGAATTTTCGTTTACGGCGCTCATTGAACGCCGTAACGTGAAGAGAAATGACCGTCCCAGAGCATAGAGAGATCGTTGCTGAACAAAACTAGCCATAGTTTATAATTTTAGGACGAGAAATAGTCGAGAACTATTGTATTTTATTTTTTCTCTGTTTTCTAGCTATGAACGACCTTAAATAAAAATCGTATATGTTTTTGCAGATCGGGATACTTACGATATTCGGAAGATACCGAGTTGGACGGAGTACCCCTCTATCGATACCGCATCCCCTCAGAATTTCTCCAAGCGCCCAATTATAAGGGAAGCATAAACAAGTGCTTCTGTAGCGATCCCGACACGTGCAATATATCTGGACTAATGGATATCGGACCCTGCAAGAGAGGTAAGTTAAGCGGTTACTTTTATGACGTCGCTTCTCGATCGTTTTTTACTAGTTTAGTTTTTTGACACGAATGAATATGCGGCAGGCGATGCAAGGCGACTAATATGCATCAAAATGGCTCGCGATAGCCAACGATATTATGTTATTCTTTTCCGAATATAGAATATTAAATGATAAATTCGGCGTTTACTTTTGATATAGATCCGATATGAAATTAATTCGCTTCTGAAATATTCAGTTTTAATTTTATGAATTATTCTTTTACATGTAGAATACCGCACTGAAAAAAATGTAAAGTGCGTAAGAAACAAAGTAGTGTAGCCTACACGTACACCATGCAGTAGAGCCATAATTAGCCAATTATTTTACGTGCACCTCGTCACTGTACGAGTTAATATGGTAGAACAGGAATCCATCGGGGCATTACCCATATTGGGAGTGTAGGCAAAGTAGTTATTTATTATCCGTATATTTAGGGATGGAGATAAATCATGGTACATTACTTACGAGTTATCGAAGCACGTAAATGTTATTTAGGGGTTGATTGGAACTGCAAGTGCACATATCCATAAAATTATCGATTAATTTAAATGACTGAATGTTAAATCACTCTATAAAATTATTATTTTTATTAATCGGATTTTCTCTTCGTTTGCAGGTGCCCCGATAGTGATATCTCAACCTCATTACTTCAACACTAATCCGCCGCTAAATGAAATGTTCGAGGGACTGAATCCGAACGCTGCAGACCACGACACATTCGTCGATGTTGATCCGGTAATAAATTATTATTTTTATTATCATGATTCGTCATTCATGCTAATGAGATTGCTCTGTAGCAATTAACCCCTTATTAAAGGTGCATAGTCCACTCGGGGTTTCGTGTAACCACAAAACCTATAAAAATCGATAATCATTATCGGCGTCTCATGTCGATAGAGAGACGCGTGCGTTGCGTTCCCACGGTGTCACGAATCGATACTGTAATTTAGATATAAAGCTGAATTAATCAATCATAAGTTGGACTAAGCAGCTTTAAAATTTGGCTGTTTATTGTTCTGTTCTGATCAGTCTTGTGAGCACGGATTGGACGCCAAAAAATTTTGGGGTTAGTCCTGCACCCTCAGAATAGCTAAATGACAACCTCCTGCACCTCATTTTTGGTCGCTTCTAATGAATTTTTGTGTTGCACATGGATTCTAATACCTGAATTCTCAGAAAAAAAGCTCCGATTTGTGAGTTCTCTTCGTATCATAGCCGCCGCCCGCTAGTAAGGTTCTAGATACAGATCCCGCTAGGGTGACGTCATACCTCCGAAAATCGTGGTTGTTTATTAAATTAGTGTTTCTAAACTGAAAAAAAACGTTCTTTAAAAATCACCTTCCTATTTATTATGGAATTTTTATGGATTAAATTGCGATTTTGTTCGTAAAATCTCGTAAACGAATTGTTAAAAATAGTCCCGGGCTTTGTGACGTCAAAAAACCGGCCGCTGAACTCGACAACTTTGCTCGACAACGCACTCAGTTTTGGCTCTTCCGAAGTTACAAGAAGACGGCAGGGGGTTAAAAAAAACATCGGAAATACGGAAGGAAAAATGAATAAATTCACAATTTTGCTGGTCCTGTGTTCTGTGGCTGTCGTTTTGGGTCAAGAAGGTACGTGAAATGCACATTATTTATCCTTTTATGTTTTAAAGATAATTTTAGCGGTCGTTTTTCGCCGTTTTTTATTCGAAATTTTAGATGAATGGATTCGGGAAAGCCCTCGTTTGCTAACGAAGGTCGTGCTTTGAGTTTCGACCGGAACATTTCGCTTAGTTTTCGAGCACATTTTTAGCGTTCCGAATGTACTGTAAACTGCGCGTCTAGACAGCAGTTCGTTTTTTTTTTTTAGCTGAGCGCAGCAGTTTTTATCTAAAATTTTTCGTTTCGTGTGTAAGTTGCTCGGGTTTTCTTCATTACAAATTTCATATTTTCATTATAGGATTTTAATCTTACACGGTATTACATTTACAATTTTAATATTTAAATTTAATTCGAGAAGAGTTGAGAGAAGAACTGGTAACCGAAGTTCCCGATTTTAATTGATTAAACATTTTCGTTCGTTAATTTCGTCCATTGGGCGATGTTGATTTATGGATGATGCGTGGATTGTTCATTTAAATTCTTAGTTTTTGCTGTTCAACATTATAAATTGCGTTGCGTCGCAGGTTCCATTGCGCCCGTAGAAAACGAGTAATTTTTTTTTTACATTTTTCTTCCGTTATAGATTTTTTTTCTCGTTTGTTTTCAGGATGTTCTACCATCGCCCGTAACTGCCCGAAAATCTGTCGGATCCGGGATTTCCACCGTTGCGTGGTCTGCAACTGCACGACGCCCGCCAACTGCCCCGACATTCCAATCGTGTGCAAGCGACCCTGCAAGTTGATACTAGCGACAAATAATGGCTGCCCTTCCTGCGAGTGCCCAGGAGCACCCCGGATCGAGGAGGCGACTCCCAGTCCGATTCCCGTGGTGTCTATATTCTTCCCGACTCCGTCGCCAATAACCTTTGCGCCACCGCCTCCGCCAGTCACGTTTGCGCCACCACCGGTCACGTTTGCGCCGCCACCTCCGCCCGTCACGTTTGCGCCACCACCGGTCACGTTTGCGCCACCTCCTCCGCCGGTCACGTTTGCGCCACCACCGGTCACGTTTGCGCCACCGCCCTTTGGACCGACCGGCACACCACCTAGCGGAGCCGTACTGTTTACTCCACCGCCCTTCGTACATTCTAGCGCGCCACCTAGCGGCCCCGAGACTCCGCCTCCCGTACTCTTCACTCCACCGCCCTTCGTACATCCTGGCGCGCCACATAGCGGAGCTCCGATTCTGCAACCAGTGACTTTCGCACCGCCTCCGCAAACGACGCCCTTCGGATTGCATGGCTCGCCACCTAGTGGAGCCCCGATTCAGCCGCCGCAAATGATGCCCTTGGAATCGACAGGCGCGCCACCGACTCTGCAGCCCGTAACTTTCGCACCACCGCCGCAAACGACGCCCTTGGGACAGCCTGGTGCGCCACGAGGCGGCCCTCCGACTCCGCCTCCCGTACTCTTCACTCCACCGCCTTTCGTGCATTCTGGCGCGCCACCTAGCGGAGCCCTGATTCTACCACCGCAAATGACGCCCTTGGGGCCACCTAGCGGCGCCCCCATTCTCGTTCAACAAGCGAATATTCTGCCGGGAGGAGTCTTCCCATCTTTATCTCCGTTGCCGACACTGACGCCCATTTTTCCAAGCGCGTCTTTCAATCCTACGCTGTTTCCTAGGCTGGAGTTGGCGACTGGCTTTCCAATCCATTTCCCGGTTACAACGGAGTTCCCGGCGCCCACTACCGTTGCGCCGCTGCCGATGATGGTGAACGTGGATTCGAGCTCGCAGGGCCCAACCACCTTGGCTCCGGCGACTTTGGCGCCGACCGCGGACAATCTTTTCGATCGTCTAATCGACCATATTTACCAGCGCGTTTATCCGAAAATATTTCCGGCCGTGTCCGTAACGACGGAATTGCCAACCACCACCAAGAAAATCTTCGTTTAATTTTTTTCTAGACAAATTATTAATGTTGCCATTTGTTAATTATTGTTTTAATTTCTGAGAATTAAATAATTTCTTCAATTGTAAATAAAACAAATTTAATTTAATTCTAGACAAATATGCTGCCATTTTTGTAAATGGATACTTTGGAAAAAAATAATAGTTAATTTTTCCTTACAAACGTTTTCGAGTGGTTATTTATAATGTAGAATCCAATGTTAGTATAATCGTACATAAAGAAAATACTTTTTTTTTTTTTTTCAATCGCAGACAGTAGGCCTACTAGATTTTTGCGATTAAATGCAGTTTCAGAAAGTGACAGAGTATCATACTCTAGTTTTTCATAGAATGTTTGGAATTTGTGTAGAACGGGGCAGGCAAGAGTAGGTTTTAGGTATTTTAACCTAAATTTCTTCGAAAGTTGAGCTTTTTTTAGGTTTTTTTCGGTTAATTGCTAAAGTTTGATATTTATAATTTTATTGTAAGGTTTAAATATTGAATACAGATAATAGAGTTCATCTGGTAGGCTAGCCCCTAAAAACTATTCACAGCTGTATAGTTTTAATTACAATAATAATACCGTATATGCCAAGTGCGTGTTTATGAAGAATATTAATCAAATTATAGCTTTACGAGTATTTTTCAGAGATAAGATAATACTCAGATGATACTTTTTTGTTTGTGAGCGAAGATTAACAATTTCGGTAAAAAAAACAAAAAACCTAAATAACCTAAAAAATTTAGGTTTTTTCCGGGGCCCTGATCTGACGCGACTATATTCAACGCGAACTGGAATTGACGCGAACGTTTTCCGCTAACGCGACTGAAATAGGATTCAGTAAACAGCATGGATAGATGGCAATGGATACAGTTCCCCTGATTCCCGCAATGTAATAAAGATAAAAATCTGCTAATAGTTAGTTTTTCTCTCACCGCGCGTCTTCCGCGCACGCTGTGTGGTGCGCAGACCGATATATACTCGCTATTCGCCATCTGTCGTAGGTTTTATAACTAATAGGGCCTCCTCACCATGCAATGGACTCAAGTATCCATACTAATCTATCCATGTCAACAGTCTTATCAGTACTGACTCCTAAATAGCGGTCGCGTGAGCGGAAATCGTTCGCGTTAATTCCAGTTTTCGCGTTGAATATAGTCGCGTCAGATCAGGGCACCCTATAATTTGGTATCCTAGTCCTACACCCTCCATCTCTCTGTTTAAACCAGGGAGGACTCCGTGGACCATATGAGAAAAATACACTTGGAAGTAAAGATGAGCTGGAAGATGAGCTGGAAGTTGGTATTTGGCTATTCTGAGGCTGTAAGGTAAAATTAAAATTCCTTAAATAATGACGTAATAAGTGACATAGTGGAAGCAAACAGATTAGTAAATAACATCCAAGGATTCAGATAATTGAACTTGAAAGTATTATTTTTCACAGTCTGACATTGCCTTTTGTGGCCAAGAATACCCAGGAGGGAATAAAGATTAAGATCTGCACACAGTTTGAAGGACAGACCCAGGTAACACCTGAATTCAATGCATAAGAATCAGTGGGGGCCTGAGCTAGTGGGCGCTAACGGTGCGGTGATACGATTTCGTCTACACGCATGTCGCCTAAAGCCGGCGCTCTGTTTAAAACACCTGTGAATTGGGCGGTGGGAATTACCCCCGAAGGGCCAGCGCACTTTTCCGGACAGTTAGAGCCCATCACATAACTGTCCCGGAGTGGAGTCGGCCGGGTATTACGCCGCGGAAACCGGGCCGAGAAGCAAGTGCGCTGAACCATCACTCGACCCCCAACTCCTAACTGTTTAGCAACAAAAAAAAAAAGGTCATCCAAGACGGCGCTAAAAGGAAAGTTCGCCCTGGGGTGTATACGGTACCTTCAAAATATCGCTCTGATTTTTCCCAAAAATTCCGCAGGTGGCGTTGGCGTCTTCCTTTTGAAATTTTGAAAAATAATTAATAACAGTTAACTTTACAAAAATTAAATAATATAAACTGTTTTGCCAATCCGTCGTTATTTCAACCTGAGCTTATTTTAAAGATGATTTAAAATTAAATCTAACATTACTACTCACTCTTTGATAAAAAATTTTGTTATTTAAATTATAATTAACAAGTTTTCAAAAAGACAATAGATCGGTCCGCCATGTTGGAA
>JAQFYH010000619.1:0-11777 GCA_034694405.1 Scolopendrellopsis subnuda
TGAACGAGTACGGAGCATGTCCAGCTATAAAATGATGTATTTATAAATGCCGCTACAGAATACAGAATAGAAGGAACCTATCGTATTTTTGAAAGGAAACTAACTGTGCTACTGAGAAGTGCTTCATTATATTCCAAGATCCCAAGATTTCAATTTCAACAAAAATTTAAATTACAAATACCTCGGCGAGGAATCATCATAATTTTTTTTTATTGAATCTTCGTATATAAAAGAAATCAAGAAATGATTCTGACCATCATGTAATTTAGAAGGAAATTTGTAGTATTATGTACTAATCTCTTATCTGTACTGTTTATTATTTTTCAACGGCAAGTACAAAATTACATTACTGTATTTTTTGATGAAGAAGAAGAAAAAGAAGAAAATCACTATCTTGAACTTACTAAGTTCTTTTAAAAAATAACTCTGTAATTCTGAAAGAAAAAGAAATACTTTTACCCAATTCGCCTACACGGAAAAATAATGCATCGAACAATATTGGAATAAGATTAACTATGGGCTATATAAAACAAACTGATCAGAGGGAGTTCTTATTATACTGTGGGGATCTCTGACAAGGGTTCACAGCTGAAGGGAAATAGGAAAAGACTCGTATAACTTTATATTACCTATATAGAGCCACGGGAACTCTTTTTGAAGCCTCTCGATGCAATTTTATGACTTCTATTTTAGAAAATGAAAAATTTATATGTAAAGTACCGGGAAAGACTATGCGTTACCTGCGGTGCGCGCATTTAAACCTGCGGAACGTATTGTTTTATTGAGTAGATTAAAATTATACTGCGCTTTTAGGAGATGGGATCATAGACTCGAAATTTTTTTTTGTTTTGTTTTTCTTGACCTACTAAGCAAATGATGCGAATATAAAGTATGGAATATCATATTTAAGATAAAACTCATGCATTATGGAATTATATTCCATAAATATATAGAATATGGTATTTTTTATTGCTTTTTATATTATCTTTCGTGGACGCCAAAAAAATTTTCGAGCTAGTTATAAAAACACAAAATATTACTTGGCATAATTAACTGTCTAAAATTTTAAAATTTCCAATAGTAAAATATAAAAATACCGTCGAGATAAGTTTTAAAATAAGCTAAATCCATCTGTTAAACAGTCAGTTAGAAAGCGGATTGAAGAAAAACCATATAAAAAGTGAGATTTTTCGTATTTGTAAAATGTAACTAACATGTTTTCATCTTAAATTGAATTTAAAATGAAACAAACGAGGGCATTTATTTTACTTCGGATTGTGACTTGTTGAACAAAATGCTGTAACAGTGCTTGATTATCGCTTGATTATCTGATATAACTTATACGACAATTTTTGACGATATCAAGATGCTTTCTGCGACGTCAGTGTTCGCGCGCTAAAGCCGCTCGATAAAGCTTTAATTAGCGCAGGCCCATACCAGACAACTCCAGCTGTCGATTAATCTGAGCCATCAATAACATCTTCAATAAGAACGCCTTCAGTACTCCTTACCACCGCACGGCCTGCAAAATCGGTTTTTATGTGTATACTGAGTACAAAAAGTTATTTTTCAATCTTATACTCATTTCTTTTAACTATACAAACTTCCATCTACCACATTTTGAAATTTGAATACGAAAGTAACGATTTTTATGCATTTTATCAAGAAACATAATGTTTGAAGATATAAAGTTAATGGAAACATCGAATATGCAGACTGCTGAAGCCTGATGTATATATTTTTATATTGGCACTCCTGCTATAGCCTATACGCAGCATTGTTCAGCACATTTACAGTACCGAGCCTATTTTGGAATTTTATATAGTTCCATCTCCCATCCCTCCCCCACCACACGGTAACGACTGAGCAACTAAGGGACGAAAGTTTATTGGAAACATGGCGCTACTACATAAAAAAGGATTCTTAAAATATCGTAATAGAATGGTTTTATATTCGTTCTAGCTTCTGTTGGGGGTATTAAAGAAACGCAATAAGTTGGTTGGAACCAATTACGATGCTTAGGCATGCAGTGTATCGGGTATGCTGCGTATCTAAGTCTATCGGCTGTTTCCAGTGGCGAAACTAGTGGGTGGCAAAACGCTACGAGTCCCCAACTTTTTTTTTTCATCTTCTTGCCTATCATACAGGGTGCATGCCTTTACTCCAACAATTATTTCTTGATACATTAGCTTCTCACAAATTTAGCCAATCACAAACATCAATGTCTTATACACGGGATTCGAACCCAGACTCTCTGTAACCGCGAGCATGTGAGTCTGAGGTCTAACCCACTGCGCTACAAGGAGTCGTCTACGTTAATTCATTTACTAAAGTGACAAAATGTTTATTTGTGGAGGGGAAAAAATGCCGTGTCACCAAGTGGCTCCCCCTCCCCCTTCCCCTCATCGCTAGTTCCGCCACTGGTTGTATTGCATAAGCATTAGAATAGCGGAGGAGAGAGAGAGGGACGAAAGAAACGCGCGGCATCTTGCCTTAATGTTGCTTACTCTTATATATCGGAGAGTTCTTATTTTTAATGAGCCAGCGGATTTTATATCTTGTCGTATAATCATATGATGTTCATCATCATATAAAACGGAGTCTTTTGCTAATAGGGTCGCGATGATGTCAGTATTTTTTTTTGTAAAGAACGTTTTATTAATATTACTCTGACTGATGTATTTGGAAGGTTTAATTCGTGAGTTTTTCTTTATCGAAATCTGTAATGTTTTGAATTATGATTCTGTCAGAGATATATCGAAAGTTAGTACTATCTGACTTTCTAACATGCTGTGCTGATCGCCCTTGTTGTATTCGCACTTGTGGGGCATACTGAAGGTGCATAATTTTCGTGTTGTCTCATTATAAATGAAATTGTATAATTATTGTAACACTTTTTTTTTCGGACAATAATCAATTATTCGCTGCTTAATATCCATGGAAACTAATGTAAATTACTGTTTTTACAGGGTGGGAATTGAGTACATGGGGCAGAGGGGGAAAGCTAACAAAAAGGGCAAGTTATGGCTATAGAAAAAGTATACTTTTCCTTATAAGTTATGCCACCCCCTGGAATCGATATTTTGAAGGATGGGATGGGATGGGAACCGCAAATTCCCACCCTTATTGTATAACGACATGCGATTTAATTTGGTGACTAAAAATTGTCTTCATTTTTATTTAATAATTTTAATAGAATATTAAGTTCAACACTCACACTTTTCTCAGCTGAATAGTTACCACTTCGGCTTTCGTACAGACACTATGCAGATCATAACTTTCGTAAATCTTATGATCAGAGTTCACTCATTCTGCCGCTTGCACCAGACATGGCAAACTGTATGTGCCGACGTCAAGTATTATGAAAAAAAGGTGACTTCATCAATATTCTCAACTAAGAGTATTATAAAGAAAACCATATATTATTACCACTCTTTCATATTATTATCTTCATAAAGTTACGGGGAGAAGTATACACTAATGGAAAAAAAATTTACGGTCGTTTTCTTATACCTTCCTTCGTATTTATAACCCTTCAAAATATTATACAATATTATTATAACCCCCTCTCTCACTCACCGAACAGGTCATAAAAATATATACTGCACAGCATAGCTGCATGGCTGCTTATATTATGTTAAGATTATGCTGTATGTACTGTATAATCCCGTTGAAGTGTTGCATTATACGGTCGCTTATGTTGCATATACGGGCTACTGTAGTTTGATGATAGTCATGACTCCAGACTGATTGACAGAGAAGATTTATAATGCTGGCAAAATCCATTTATATAGTCAGAGGAGTGAGAGAGCACTACACGGTCCATATACTCATTCTTTTCGATACAAGGATGCCTGTTTTTTATAACTTTCAAACTTCAGCTTCCCAATAATGCTTTTACATGATAAATTTAGACTGCCAGACCATTATAGAAGTTTAGTAAATAAGGATTGATGTAAAAAAGAACGATACTATCGTATTTATAAAATACGCAAATACAGTACGGTGTTTCCTCTTAGGTGATAATATGGGCAACATTGTTTTAACTTTTATACAGGAATAATAATTATTAATCCTTTTCTTCAATCTTGCAATAAACTTACATTACTGGGAATATTCTTGTGGCCAAACTAACTGTAGTACAGAGTACTAGCTAAAACCTGTACACTGATTGCTGAAGTCGACTGGATTTGAACCTGCTGCAATCTGTGAAGATATGTAAGCTTATTATTAATCTATGCAAAACTGATTCCACTAACTTTTTTCTTTATTATGAATGGGAATAGTGGGGATTAATAAATGTCTGAGTTTCGCTGGATAAGTGTGTGCAATTTGCCAAATCTTCAGCGCAAATTGCTATAATTACACAAAACCAGTCTTTCAAAAAGTTGTAACTTTTTGTGTGTGAGAAGTTCTTGAAAAATAATGTGAACTGTCAAAGTATCGTGATGTCCACAAAAGCTGTAATTCTGACAGCTAAATAGGGTAAAAATTGAATAACGTAAGTGTACGTATCTTTTCTTTTCATTTAAAAACTTTTCAGAACTTCAGCGACTATATCACTAATCACTATGTCACCTCAAAATTGGTAAAGCAGCCATCACCAAATAGTTCTTCCAATTTCGTGTAATGCGATGCCGATCAATTCATTAATTTTTCAAGTAAGTTATGCCGGTATCGATTGTAGTCAGAATTTTTAACCTCGTAACTTACTCGTAGTACATAATATATAAAATTTAATAGGCGACTGGTTTTACAGACTTACGTATGAAACTATACTGTATAATCACATTGAACATGCGGAACTTTTAGGAAAATGGTGTCAAACGATAAAAATAAAATTACTTGGAAGACGAACTGGCTTATCTGAATACGCTTTTATATTGATATGGTTTACCCCGTACGCAGTTTGAATTATTGTCTACCTATATATTCGAATGAGTGCGGAAGAATGAACTTAAAAGTTGGCTGTGTTCCATAATGCATCTACATTTTAACCAGTGGCGTCGATATAATGATTTTTCAGGTGACGTAGAAACTTTCTTGAATTCCTCCTCTTTTATTCCTTCCAGTTTTAGATAACATTAACATGAAAGATTCTTGTTAGAGAAACTGTTTTAAAAATATTATCGTTTTTAATTGTCATTGTATAAAGACTAAAATAAAATATCCGTCGTTACTGCATGTGGGTGACGATTGCCTTCCCGCTTAGCTACGCCGCTGCTACTAACAGCATTCTCGTATAGAGTGCGAGCGATCTGCTCGCACTGCGGCGAAAAAAAAATATTGAAACCAACTTTTTATATTTAAATAATATTTAAAATGTTTGAGAGGTTTCTTACATACAATAAAACTTGGTTTTGTAAGGGAGGAGATCCCAATTTTTGACAGATATATCAAGTTAGATCTATATAATCGTCGATGCATCAATTCTATTTCCCATCTTTTGTGGGAATTTCTGTCGAATCTTCCTTGCGACCGCGCCATGTACAAGTCATGTACGACTTTATTTCTGTTCAGGTTGTTACTTTTTTTTTTTTTTTAGAAAAGAGAGATATGAATGCAATCTTCTCTCAAAATTTCCCTTTTCTTCGGCAAATCAAAATGTTGCTGATCACAATGGAAAATAACATTCTTCGAGAATTTCTTTCGCAAAAAGAGTTATTCCACGTAAAAAGTACGCTCGTCGTGATGCTGGTCTCAATTTCCCAGTCTGTTTGTATTATATACGGAATAAGTCTTCTGAAAGATTTTTCATCAACAGACTGCTGATTTCCAACTTGATATTTCCTGGACTGCTGCTGTGCATGGGTGTCGTAATAATAGAAACTGTATCTAGTCCCGCAGCTGTGATGATGTTCCGCCGCTTTACATCATGCAAATAATGTAATGTGACATGCGATGTAAAATCAGTAACGCTTGGAGCTGAATTCAGGTAAATTCGATTTAGCGAATCGGCAACAAGAGTTGAAAATACAAGTAATACAATATTATGCAGCGTACGGTTGCGTGTAATCAATGACAATATCTCGATAATCCGTATTAAGTTACTCCAAACATGATACTCCGCATAAGCTATAGATCATATTACAAATTTTCTCGAAAATTTCAGTTTGCTTTTACAGTTAATTAATTTATTTCAGCGATCTTAAATTGAATTGTTGATAATAACCTTCCGCGGAGGAGAAAACATACTAAATTTTAAACTTAACTCTTGGTGTTGAACCAATCCGTGCTGAGCGGGAGCGGTTAACTTTATCATTATGGATTAGTTCAAAAAACAGAGTTAACAGCAGTCTATTAGCTAATATGACGTTTGTGCAATCCAACCTGAAAGATATTATTACGTATTTTTATCGACTGGCCGCTCTAATGTTGAAAGCCATACAGCATTTTAAAAGGGTCTCTGATGTCTGCTAAAAATTGAAATTAGTAAATCCCAGGCAGTGTTCATTCGAAAAACTTATCTTCGTTTATAAAAAAAAACTGATCTTACTTTCTCTTATTTTCTCTCAGTTTTTTTTTATGAGGGGTGGTGGGATTAGTCGTTTTGTCCCTTTGTCATAGGGTTATTGTACCTTGAAAATTCAATGCTGCTTTACAATAATACTAATCTTTTGTTTCACAAAGCACACTTCTGCAAACTCTATCAAACGAGAGAGCACAACGCAGCAACACGATGCCCGCGCACACTCTTCCACATACACTCATTACCAGGATAATAACTAATTAACCCAAATTACCAGCATCCATTCGTTCCATCATTTTATTATATAACGAAGTACGACAACCTCCCCCAAAACTCTTTTCTCATTGCCGCGATTCAAACGCAACGCGCGCGTTCGTTGCGATGCATGTTTTCAACTTCAATGTTTTTCGCTAATAGAAAGCCAATTTGAGACGAAAGGTTTGTATACAATATGAAACATATACCGGGGAGAAAAGCTCTCGGCATTAATCTCTTACAAAAGGGGGACTGCTTATTGGCGACACACTTAACATCTCGAAAAGAGGTCTGTATATAATAGCGCAGGCAAGAATAATGATAACTAATTAGGACAAATGTCCGCACCATGCTTTCTCTATATTAATGCCCGAGATTAAGGCTAATTTTGAGAGGTCTGTAATATGTAAAGACTAACGTAGATGAATGGGAGGTGGAATTACGGTTTATATTTCTTAAGACTGCATATACATTATGAAATATGAAAGGGACCGTTATACACCGTCTATTATATAGGCCGTAATGGATTTTGTCAATATAACTTACTATATGAATAGGTATAATTAATTAGTCTTAATTTTGTATCGCCAAAGAAAACCGCGCGTAAGAGTAATTAGCGTATTTTAATTGAAAATGTTGCTAATATTTCGGTTTGAAAAATGATTTTATATTTTCCTTAACATTATACAGAAGTAATAGCTCGATTAGAAAAGATAGATTTTTTTTTCGACGTTTGAAGACTTTTGAAGTTTTTGTTCTGGGCTACTTACTGGTAAATAAATGGAAACCTAGAAAATTAACTAGCTATTCTCTATAGGTGGTAAGGACCCAAAAAGAAAAACAATATGGTTGCTTTACCATAAACGTGCTTCATATTTGTAACAAAATAGAGCGAATTTACGAGTGGTGCTATTACATTGAACCAAAAAGACTATCTGTTTCAAAGTTTGAGGAAACAGATATTATTATTTTAGTATACCAAAGAACCCAAGTATACCAAGTAACCAAAGAAATGTTTTTATATCCCATAGTCCCGTAAATATATTTCCAGAAGGGCTCTTCGAGTATACGTTTCTAGTTTTATTGTAGGCTAACACACGTGTTTTATAGTCAAAGGTACTTTTGAGGTTATAATAATGCCACCATATATTATGGCAGACGCCTTATGGATATTATACTATATTAAAAACAGAATACAGTAAGTTCAACTGTGTTCTCTTGTTGAGTGCAGGATTGTAAAATAATTCATGAGCCTTATCTAAAAGCAAAACCGGTGTATTTTATGTAGAGCATTCTGGTAGGTAGCAGCATGAATATTATGACATAGCAAAATCTTCGAATAATCCCAATTCTATTCTGTTGTCATCAAAATGCCTGGGCTTGCGAGTTATTTTAATATAACTTTTGTTTTAGAATATAAATTAACAAGCGTTGAACTATAATTGAACAGGATATTTCCTGTGATTTTTTTCTTTATTCTTGTTTATGCGCCATTTTGAGTAACACAATGTACCAATTATACAAGTAGCAACTTCAAGAATGGGCTATATTATTTGTGTTTTATTTAGAAGTCAGGGTATAAATACCATTAGTTAAAAGCACCATTCTCTCAATTATAATAACATCACTAATTACACAAACCCAGTTGTTGAATAACTGAATGCCAAATAAAACATAAGTTTCATATGAGAAGGATTTTTAATGTGAACAAAGTTTTAACCCACATGAAATTGCAATGGACTATAATATTGTGGATTTTTAGTGACTTGGACAGGAGACTAACGATTTTATAAGA
Organism: Scolopendrellopsis subnuda; assembly: GCA_034694405.1. Classification (NCBI taxonomy): domain Eukaryota; kingdom Metazoa; phylum Arthropoda; class Symphyla; family Scolopendrellidae; genus Scolopendrellopsis; species Scolopendrellopsis subnuda. Next base: position 8,520 of record JAQFYH010000619.1, read on the forward strand.
GGGAGAAAAAAACAATCTTGCGGTATATATTTTTTAATAATAAATGACAGCAATATTTTCCAGAATTCCAACAGCAGCTCTTTATCATGAAAATATTAAAAATTAGACCTCTTTTTTGGTCTCCGCTGTCCTTAATGAAAATCATTTTTCTTATATTGCTCAGCAATTCCTCATTTCGTTCTATGGGTTGTATATCTTGCTTCGAGACTGGCATTTACCTTCATAGCCATAAATCTGCTGCTATTTTTTAAAGTGCAGCAGCAGCCCTTTTTTGTAGCATTATATATACACAGTATTTATAGGAATCTCTCTGGGGGCAATGGGGGTCTCTCTTACAGGCAGCAGATAGATCGATCTTGTCAGTTTAAGAATTTCCAATTCAATTTGATTGATGGTGTAGATTCAACATTAGACCTGCAGTGCAGCGTTGATTCTTTGTATACACAATCTGGTTCTGATTGTAGTTCATTGCAATTCTCTCTGGCCTTCCATCTTTATAGAAAGAAACGCGCGGCACTTGAAAAGTGCAGCAAAGAAAAAGGACAAGTTCTGTAACAACAAACGGTATATGGGGTATATTACTGTTACTATATAAGTGGATTATAATAATAAGCTTTATATAACTTATAAAACTTTCCTTATAAATCACCTGTTTTGTTGAAAAAAAGATTTTAAGTTATTGTTTTTTTCTTATGAAATTATTGTAATTATGCCCCATACAATCATTGTATTTATTTTTCTAATTATTTAATTTTCCATTAATACATTTCCAATACATCTAGAACCTATTACAGAAAAATAAAAACCTGTTAGAAAAATCCATCGAAAAACAATTTAAAGAGACGAGGCTATTTAGTTTCACATTGTTTGTAGTTCTTTATTGATAAATAAAAGGAAAACCCTGAACAATACCTAGCCTATACCCTTATTGAAAATGGGGAAAGGAGGATGGCAAGATGCACGAGATTCCTACATTATTATTTTACTATGGACGAAGATTAAGTTCCAATCCCAATGATATAGAAAGATTCCAGAATTATTTTACCTGCATAATGTTCCTACCACCTAGAATAAACGAATAAAAAAAATCATCCATTTGTAACCTGAAACAATAATCCTTGCGTAACTTGCACGAGGGACAGAAAAACATAAACGATATTTTATATTGGATACATTTTTCTCTCTAATATATGTGCAGTACAGGCATTTATGGACTCCAATGTATTCTATTGGGAGTACGATTGAAATCTATTACATTTCGTATCCTTCCCTTAGCCTATCTTATAGACTCTATTCACTCGAATTACAAGGCGTTTCGCAATCCGAGGGGAATAACTCTGACTGTCAGCAATTTTTCACCTTACATTTTATTCGATAAAGTTTTCTCATGTGTATGCATCGACCGAAACCGGAAAAATTTTCGGTTATATTTTTTCCGTCTCATTTTTCTTTGCGCGATATATGTATTCCTCCTGTGTACATTTATTCTATTCAGCTATTAATATTATTTATATATAGAACCTTCACGGTTTTAAATTGGATAAATGGATGAATAGTCCTTTCGGAGAATAAAATATATTGGATTGCGATATTTTTCACGTTATTCAGAGCATTATGTTATAAAATTTAATTTGAAACAGTAAATTGTCTTAGTTTATAAATTGTTAGTTAATAAAAAAATTAACTTGACTATAGTCGAGTAACTTAGATGTTTTATAATTTTGTTTAGACCCACACAAATTTTGATTTAAGGTAAAACGTAATGAGAATTCGATATAATTTATCATAATTAATCAGTATTTCGAAATTTAGTATTGCATAATGCACATAGCGTATGAAACAGTGGCATTTAAACTTATTACTTCGTGTTCAAAATTAAATGATCGAAATCTTATTTTACACCTACGAGTTATATCGAAAACTTAAAAATTGCGAAGAAATGTCCAAATTCTCACAAATTAACCAGAGCACAACACACGAATAATGGCTTAATTGAGACCTTTCGATCTCAATTAAGGTACATGCTGTGTCGTTGAGCCGTTTGCGCCACGACACTGTCCCTGAGTTTCCCTGAGTTTCACCTCTCAAAATACGGTTCGATCAGTTTCCACCCCTGATGGTACGGAAAAATCCCTGCAGTCGCATACTATACTGCAGCGTGCATTTTGTTCCAGTTCAATCTACTTTGTATTACGACGTCATTTCTTTACCTCTGAAGCCCGATGTCTATCATATATAGCCATAATCTATTCCTATAGTCATTATTATCAATAATTTACTTTATTGTAACGATTAAGGAATTAATATTTTACATAGAATATTTTTTAATGTTAATTTTATTTCATAATAATAAAAGAATACGAGGAAACTAAAGTGAAAAAGTCTTAGACCTCCTAGCAAAGCTGTGCTGGAGGCCTTCGCAAACTTTCTACGTGTAATATTCAAAAATAAATGTTTAAAGATAATCACGTTGATTGAAAAGATACAGACAATTAGAATAGATTTATTCCTGGATATATAGGATTAATAATTCATTTTCGCCCGAGGAAAATGCTTCAATTTTTCTAAAAAGATTATAAATAAGTAAAAAGATATACTGTGTGTATCATACTGTAATCCTTTTATCATATCCTCCAGTTTTCTATATGAAACAATCAAGGGAACATGCTAATTATCTGCACAGACAGCGCTATAATATTTAAATGGATAAAAATTGGGATTGCTCTTCCCTGTTCTCTGCATGATCTATTGCCTTCTTAAGCACATACCGTCTTTCTAATGCAAAGTTTACACAGGAAGAGTATGGGGGGAAATTACCCTTCCTTCCACTTCACATTATACGCATAAAATTTGATTTATTTAGTTTCCCGACGCTCGGCAATTTGAAGCACGATTCGCACGTTAAGAGATATTGGTACCATTTCGTTTCATCTCATCTTCAGCCCGCATTATTCTTCTAGGAAGTATACTTAAGAGGGTTTAGTAGGACCGAGAACAAAAGTAAATCGGTTGCCCACAATTAGGCAACTAATTTTCGTCCTAAAAATAGGGCTAGTTTTGTTCAGCAACATTTTCTGTACGGACTGATATGTTCATTTCGTTTTTTTACCCTTCTATTCGGATTTATTTTAAAATCGGAATTTCGTTACCGGCGCTCGGCTAAGTTAATATCTGCCACGTTGATTAGCTGAGCGGAGTGAGCGCCGTAACTAATTCCGATTTTAAAATAATACCGAAAGGTAAATTGGGGAAATAAAC
>JAQFYH010000620.1:0-11776 GCA_034694405.1 Scolopendrellopsis subnuda
TGCTGCTTAGTTAGCGCCATATCTTCTTGTTTTGAAAACCGAATTCCACGGCAACAGAAAAAAATTATATGGAAATAATAATATTAGTTTCTAATTATTTCTTGCCACAAAAAAACATTATTTTTTGAAAAGAGGAAAATATAGAAAAAAATATATCCGCCGTGCCATTTTGAGAAAATTTGGTCTTTTCTTTTTTAAAAAATAATTAAGACGGCCGCCCGCCCGCGCCGATTTAAAAAAAAAAAAGGACGATAAACAGGGAATTAATTTTGCGTGGCCTAAACTTAGAAAATAGTCTATTTTTCCCAACTATTTTATGGTGAGAAATTATTCATATTAAATCATAAAAATATATAAAATTGTAGGTCCTCTGGCTATTTTCCTGTATCTGAGTGATCGCTGTTTTATTGCTCGGTAAAGACCAGCCATGGGATACACAGTGTACAAAAACAGACAAATTATTTTTGCCGTAATTCACATTCCCGAAGATTATATTTTAGTAATGACGGTTTTACGGATTTGAAACTGTTCAAATTTTCAGCTACCGTAGTTGAAATAAGCTATTTATATGGCGGTCACATTTCAGACATAATACGGCTTGTTTTTTTTTAAAAATATTTTTGACCAAAACATTTCTTATTTTGTTGTAGTACGTTTTGTCGTGTAAAAATGTTTACAAATACTTAAAAAAACCAGTAAAATACTTTAGTGTATTATATTCATAAAATACTCGATTTATATAATTTTACGAGTATAATTTATAGTTATTTTTTTGTACTAGGTATTATATTTATCCCCTTTTTAATGCACTTACTGTATTTTAATGTGTTTTTCGTAATGTTTACTGCCCATTGAGGCCAGTTGTTTACTGGTGCAACTAGTATTTTTATGGAAATTTTTTTTGTCGTTTAATTATTGTAAATTATATGCACTTTCTAATTATTTCACATTAGTGCCATTCTATTCGTATCTATCCTTCATTATTATAATTATACCGTATAAATAGCATGAATTTTCTTTTTATTTTCGAATATGACACAGGCTACGATGGATACTACACAAAGGTCACAATAAAAAAATTAAAGCAAAGTGATTATTATATTGCCACGGCATGATCGTAGCGCTATTTTAATATAATATTTGTGGAAATGACTCTTGAGAAGAGAAATAAAAAGATTATAGAATTGAAAAGGTTTGTTTTCTGTTACTGAAATACCGTATCTCTAATAATTTGTGATAAACCCAGGACTTATGAAAGGAATTCCTCCATGTTTTCACAGTTTATTTATTTAAATATTATGGAATACAAAAGACAGTATGAACATTCCATATCGAGAAGGATATAAAAACAAACTATTAAAGTGAGTTAAAACTACATACATAAGATTTACAAAAAAGTGAGGAATAAGCAATTGAAAGGGGGTGATTGGCGTTGTTGGTGGGGAGGAAGCTGTCGAGGGCCGCTTTGAACCTGGCGATGGAAGTTGCAGTTAGTTACAATGCTGAGCGTAAACCTACAAATATTACGTGGGCCGTGGAAAATTTGAGAACCGAAACGTCAAAATCATAAATCTGGATTGTATATGGCATATCTTTCATTTGAAGTTTCTTTTGAAACGACAAGCGATTGCAGTTACAAACTTACAACAATTTAACAGTTTTTTGGAGAAAATTAAAAAAGAAGACATGTGATCGCGGAGAGAAAGCTTGATTTTGAATAAAAAACGAATAAATAAAGAACCAACTGGTAAGATATTTTATTATAATGAATTATTTAAAAGGTAATTTAATGTCTGGAAGCCATTAAATATATAATTTTATTTTTATAAAAAAGAACTCGAGTCTTGGTTTTTAAGCCTAAAAATTTTTCTCAATTTTTTTCCCAAGGATCCAAACAGCATAGGCCCTAGTTAATTTTTCTTATTAAATTATTGTATTTATTATTACATTTAATTATTTTGCAGTAGACCCAAGACGTTAAATAAATGAAATTAATCTATAATAGAGCTGTAAACTGTAATCACTGTAAAGAAAGCAAAATAGGATGAATTTTAGGTCAACTCTCTGATATTAACTTGAGCATCTAGGGCCTAAGTCGACATAGGCAGGACCAGGAACTAAAACTCCAGGCCAAGGACGCCCAACTCCAGGCCAAGGACGCGGAACTAAGTCTATAAAACTCCAGGCCAAGGACGCGGATCACAAAATTGACTCGCAGAAAATAACGATTGTAAGTTAATATAGATCTGGAATAATGTGAATTTATTTAACGTAAGTTAAGCTTAATTATTATTTTAAGCTTTCTTCGTTGTTAATTTTTTAGGTCGGTCTAAACTGGGAGCTTTTGAAAATGAAAACCGCCCTGAATCGGAGAGACGTGCTGACCTACTTTGAGGACAGGTACCTGAGCCCTGACAGATAACAATAAGAGTCGATATAAAAAGTACTTGGAGGAGTTCAGCAATCAGACTAAATATTCGACCATACTGAACCAGTTTGGGTTCAATACAGCAGCCGGCTTCGCAGATGCTGCGGTTGCTTTGTTCAAGAGATTGTCTGGAGAAATAGCACACAAAAACTTTAAAGAGGGTGATGTTTTGTCCATACCAGAGGGTAATTTGGAAGATTCCGAGTGGAGGGTACTAAAGGTGATTTGGCAAAGTGCACCATTCCCCTCTAAAAATCTCGTCACCGTGCTGAAAGACGGGGACCAGGAAATTTAAAAACAGTGAGATTACGTTACGTGGCATATCAATGCATGCATGTGGTATGAAAAGGAAGTGAAAAAAATAGTCGCAGAATTACACGTATTTAAATACCAGAATCAACGAATCCACAGAAGCTACTAACACCTCGGACCTGAGGGCCTGCAAGAATGGCAGATAGCCAACGGGGTAGTTCCACTCGCCGTAAGCAACGTGTTTGCAGATACACGCGTCATAAACAAAACTGGAATGTATGAAACGGACATTTCTGATCCTAGGTTTTTCATTGAATATTAACTGTCTTTTGCTTTCGGTTTCGTTCGTGAGGATAAAAATTCGTTCGGACTCGAAAAGGGGCAATAAATGTTTAATTTGTTTCAAACTTCAAATTTCGGTTATCTCCTATATTAGCTCATAGTTTTCTTTCGTTATGGACAACGTAAACGTCTCATCTACTAACAAGATCAAATTAAGATAGGAATTCGTTTTGGGTCATCTAGGTAGACCTACTCAATTAGTCATAGATATGAATAGATTATAAACTCTGAGATTGAAATTTTGAACATCAAGATATAAATCTAATCAAATTAGCTAGAAACCCGTATGTTAATTTCGGTTATTGATTAAAGACATGTTATTATTTGAATGTGTGGCAGAAGAAAATATCTCTAAAAGATTAGTCAGATTTGTTAGCTTTGTTGTGCCGTTACAATAATGTTCTACTCTGGAATTTCCAACTTAAGCTTAGTGATTTTATACCTGTAAACCTTTGAGGAAACCGCTTCTTTACAATGTTCCAAAATGTCGTTTGAATTACCTCCGACAACAACGGGGAAGACGTCTACATAATTTAGAGACATTTCTTGTTGGAACAACCTATACGTTTTCCGCGTAATGATTTGATGATAAAAACGTTGACACTGCCCTAGTTCCCTTATATGCACCACATTACAATACAGTATTTATAAGGTATTGTTACAGAGTATATGAATGTAGTCTAAATATTGTTTGTATATTGGGTAATGTGTCGCACAAGACGTGATGTAGTTAATTTTATACTCTCTGGCTTCCGAGTATTCCAGATCGTCGTTGATGACTTCACTTTTTTCAGCCATTTTTTTTCCTTACTTAACTTATTTTATAACTAGTCAACCAGGAATTTTTCGAATCGATAAAATTTCTTTCGAAATCCAGCAGCGAAATTATATTAGTTCGTAGTTTGAAAATTAATGACAATAAATTTGTTCTAAGTAGGAATCGTATGCGATTAAAGTCTCCGAGTTTATAAATGGGTTAACTGCACGCCGGCAGAGTTTAGAAAACGCCGGTAGCAGCTTTACTGCACCCCGGAAGATATTTACTGCACGCCAGAAGCGATTTACTCTACACCGGTCTGAGTTTAGAAAACGCTGACAGGTGTTTATCGCCGACAGGGATTTACCGTACTCATGCATTTTCTACAGGAATCGTTATGTAAAGTGCTAATGAAAGCTTCGTCGGCAAACGGTCCAGCTCTTTCTCGCAGGCATTTTAGCGAGTCCCAGAAAAGTGAGGTTCGATGAAAATACAAAAGTAGTATATTATTAAAACAATAAATCCTTCGTCAAATAACCTTTTCAATAGAATGACTTTCCAGATGTTTGGCTTTTCCGCCGAAAGGCTTATTGTCAAACACTTGTTTTTAATTTTTACGATGTCGGACATTCTAACTACCGAATAGTGCGCATGAATTTAAAAACACCAGGCAGAGAACTGTGAAGAGAACCGCAAGGATGATGTAAAATTTAGTGTATGTGTACAGCATTAATAAATATTTTGTAAGTTAGTGAATTAGAGAGAGAAACAACAAAAAAGAGAGGTACTCAATTTTTCGAATCTTTAAATTAATAAATGGAAAATATATTATCGAATACAATCCGTCTTTCCTCCACAATCATTCGCTTCTGTCTAGGAATATCCGTAGGTTAATAACCACACTTTTAAAGTAGTTTCCTTCAATCACATTGACTTGTCCAGAGTTTGTTTTTTCTTCAAACAGTTCGTCTTCTATTAATAATACTCTGTAGAAATCCAAAAATTCGATTTTGCCTTTCGGAATCATAAAACAGGATACAATTCCGATTTCAAGCATGGTTAATTGGTTAGTTCCAATTCTTTCGATTGCGTATATGAAAATCCCCTATTCCTTTTCGCTGGTCCAAACTCACAGTAAACAACGAATTCTCGTTCCGTTCCGGATAATTCATTATATGTGATTTATTTATGTAGATTACTTGGTGGGAGTGATTTCAGTGGTCCAGAGCAGATGGATACGCCAGCATTAACTTTATACCTTTCCTTTTGGTATGCATTTATTTCCGGATTATGAATTATTTTATTGATTAATTCCCCCGATGCATTCTTTCCATACCCCCCACTCGCCGAATCTTTTTGGTTTTGTCCTTTCTTGTTTCCTCGTCCTATCTTACGCTTTCTAGTTGAAGGCTTGGGACTTGCTAACTCGTGATCTACTTCCTCTTGGTCCTCCTGGGTGTCTGGGTCGGACGAAAAGCCTGACATCTCGTTTCAGTTAAATTAATTTTGCAACTTCTATTTAACTGTTACAGACAAATGTATAAAATTTAGATACTTTGAACGTATCTGCAGTTAGTCTACTTAGTAAGTTACTGCAGTTAGTATACGAGTATAAGGTTTCGTTACTAGCGCGATTCTTGTTCTTTGGGTTTCCACCATCTGATAAATGTCCTTCCGCTATTCAACGTAACAGAATTTATGTGAAACTTGTCTTCGTGCTTTCTCAAAAGTCTCCGTGGAATAATAGGAAAGATGCACAAATGCTTCTGTATTAGCATTAATTTGTGCACAATATTTAAAGGTGTTTATAAAATGGAAAAAATAATTAAATCTGGAATTTGAAACTTCACATGCTCATTCCTTTTCAATGAGTGAAGAATAACTGGTTGAAAACATTCAATAAGTTCAATATTGCTTTACAACTAATTATTTCTTCCTCCACTTACTCTTTCCTTATCTCGTTTCATATTATCCTCATCATTTTTTTTTTGTATAATAATTATCAAGAATATTACAAGTTGGAACTGATGAAGCATTTACATCTCATTTCCCGCTGTTTCATCAAACTCTTTACCATATTCCTTAGTTCTATTGTACATAATATGCCTCTCACTTCTTCGCTATACCCCGCATTCTTGCTGTGATTCAAATCTCTTTCACCATCAACACTAATGAGCATTAATATTTTCATCGTCAGATATATCGATCACATCTTACACAACCGTTGCCTAGCGAATTGCGATGTTGTTCTTTCTTCTCTTTGCGTAGTTGTTTTCTTTCTTCCCTCGCATGTTGAGTGGATGGCTTCTTTTTCTGTCGAGGAGAGGAGTCTCGCTTTCCAGCTCTAATAAAGAGATGAACTGTCATTTCCTGGTCCATCGCCGATTCGTTGAATTACTTAGAAGATCCTACCCTTTCAAGGACTCTACAATCGAGGATTTCGTCGTTGAAAGAACGTTCCGCTGCATGTTGTACAGTTCTAATATCATGTCAGCCATCAATATTATTGGTCTCTTCATCTCGCCGCTTGCTTTGATTATAATTCAGTTAAAAAAATATAGACCATGATGACTCGTCGCCATCTTGGAACAAAATATTCAGAAGCGATGTCCATTCACGAATAAAGACCAGGACCCAGTTGTTTTCTGCATTTTATCAAGCGAATTCCAAATCTTTTGGGATTCATGACTTTCCTTGGATCTATGGGACAAACCACCATCTAGTTTCAGGGGCCAAAAAGTATTCAGCCATTTTATGTTTTTTTGTTTTTAACTTTCTTTTAAAAAAAATTATGTCAACTTTCTATTTTTCTTAAGGAACATGTTATAAAGCACATGCGTAACGTGACGGGAAAATATAATTCATTAAAAAGTGAATATTATAGCAATGTGTACTTTCTTGAATTTGAATTTTAAAAATACGAGTGTATCGCTTCCCCATCCTTGAATGTATTCGTATACATATTGAATTTGCATTGGTACGAATTGAACAAATCCTTGCTCCCTGAGGCATCGAGTCTTGCTTCATGAGAGTCTCCTCAGTTTGATTTTGGTTTACAGGTTGTTGAAATAAATCGAATAATTCACAGTCCATTAATTGAAACCTTCATTAGTCTGACAGTTATTTGCTTTCCAACAACCAGAGTCCGTTTCATGATGTTAAATGTTCTATTCCTTTAACGTTTATACCTACCGATCTGCTACTCGGACCAGAAACATTCCTTCGTCTCATGTTTGCCTCTAACTTATTATATTATATTTTACCAAACTTAGATTATTAACAGTATATCCTAATCCTCCAATTATTCGTGTATCTTGTGTAAATCTCTGAGGAAGGCATTGCAACGTTGAGCCAAAGTGCTACTGTGCGGTTGGACAAAAAATGGACAGGGAAAGGTGACTGTTTTTTATGCGTACTCAACCCACATGTGTTTCAAAAGTACTGGAACGGGAAATTGAAACGCTGGAGAGTTGGAAAAGTTGGAGAAAGAAACCACGTCTCTTATACCATTTGAATTTTTTAAACATTATAAGAAAAATATTACTTATCTGAAAAGTAATTGTTAGACAAGTTAGTGAATATTTTTCTTGCCTGAAATTGAACATGCTGCTAGCCGATTGCATCAACTCGTGAAGAGCGCCTCTAGATCCATCAGAATCTTGAATATAAAATGGAGTACTCTGAAACACGGATATGGCGTAAAACAGCGAGTTACTAGATGATCATCTAACATTTAGCCTATGTATTTTGGTATCGTTTTCAAGTAGTCGTGGCCATTTTATTTTAATTCCGAAAAACTGGGCCAAAGGCTTCTGCAGAGACGGGTTGCAATTCAACATGCCAAACTACAAAGCTCATTTTTGTTAATAACTTAAGGAATTATGTTTCGATTTTTTTTAAAGTTATTGAATGTCCTACTACTGTCTTAGTACAGTATTATTAATTCTGCAGTATAGGAATAAACGATTAGTCCCTTGGTTCCCGATTTTATCTTCTTATCGGGAGTAAGTATTAGCATAACTTACTCGTAAAATGTTTATTTATTTCCGAGTTAACGTTAAAACCTTACGTTTCCAATGACGACACTAAAATCTTTACCGAAGAAGTCGAATGTGGAGGTAGTTGTTCGAGGATAAGATTCTGGCGCTTTCGCTCTCATCTACGAGGTGGTAACAAAGAAAAAAAATTAAAATCATAAACGCGTATACCCTTATAGCGGCAAAGACATTGCAGAGGTTTCATCATTATAGATCCGATTTTAAAGTGTGGCAACTTTAAAATAATACAGGTTTTTTTCCCGAGGTCACAGGTTTACTACAAAACGCTGATCCACTAAACTTTACACGTTTAGTTCTGTATTACAACAGCAGCAGTTTTTGGCAGGGAGGTCAGGAAGTAAATACAAATGGAGAATGCGAGAAAAATTGTATACTAAAGGGTGAAAAATTTGGTGGGTTGTGCTTATGTATACTCATATTAAATGATAATAGAAATTATATATTAAAATTAACAGGTATAGGCCTAATGGAACATTGGCATGCAGAATGTTAGTTTTAAACCTAGGTATAAGACTCACAGGGAGTTACTCACTTAAAAGTAACGTCAAATATACCGACAAAAATATTGCAAAATATATTTTCATATCATTCGATTACGGCAACACTTATTTCAACAGTTCCGGTGTAACTCCCGATACACATGCCCCTTTTCAGAATATTTCAAAGTACCGGTAATAATGTTTTACTAAATGTAAGAAATACTCGTATTCCAATATTCTGCACGTTTAAATAATAGTAATGAAATGTTTTGTGAGTGTGGCCTCCTGTTAAAATCAGCAAATGAAGATTAATATTACGTAGTAGGATTTACAATAGTAACCAAAAGTATGATTACGATATGAATTTGAATTGCATATCCTACATAAAAACATCTTCTTACCTTGTTTGGAAGGTAGAAAAGTGGACTTCCAAGTGGTATAGAATCAGAAACTGATTTGTTGCATCTTATTTTTGAAAACATCCAAACTGATGGTGTATTGCAGCTTAAAACAACCTTTACAAACAAGTAATAAAATATCGATTAATATATTTCTCTAAAAATGGTTTTTAATAATCTATCTACTATCCCCGAGTTTATAATCCACCCCCAAATAATTAGTTTTACGAAATATTCCCGCAATATATAATATAACATTTCGCACGTTGATCTAATTATTTCTGCATATCATAACTGGTAAAAATAAAAATATTAGTATGTAGTATTTTTCTGGTTTGCCTGCTATACCTCATACTAGAAAATTATTGATTTTAAGGTTTATTTCAAACCTTAAAATATTTGTCACACCGCATCATGCTGAGGGTCGAGGTGGCATTGATTACAGCTGTGTTGGTGGTAGGCTTAGATGGAGCTCTCTAATAATCTTGGAACATCAAGCAGCTTCCAACTTTTTGTTATTACCTCCAACTGATCGTTCGACAACCATTTGAAGACTAAAAATGAAACTAGTTCATTATGAAATCGAGAACATTGTAAAATTGAATAAATTGTTTAAAAACTATTTTAAAACTTTCAAATTCAAGTTCGAACACTCCCGAAAATATACGACTTCATAAAAATGAAGAATATTTCAAATGCTAGTTTAAACAACAACTGTTATCTTCTTCCTTAAATATCTGATTTGAGACAAAAAGGTTCCAAGATTGGAATACGCTTCTTTTTGAACATTAGATGTACTCATACATCATCAGAGTATGCTTTTTCCGTTGTAGACGAGTCTACAGAATCCAGCTTCCACCTCCGAGATAAGTTTATTGTACGAGAGACGACTTTACCTTCCTCTTTTCGTTCGCAACAAAATGGTGCTTTTTAGATGCATCTTGTGAGAGGTTTTATGATTAACATTCTCGAAGAATTGACATCTCTAGAAAAACAACTTGCTCCATCGGTTTGAGGATCATTCGTCAGATCGTCGGCTTTTCGTTTCTTCTTCTTCTTTCTTCGTTCCAGTGCACAGCATGGTGCGCTGGATAATCATGCGCTGGATCATCACTCCAATTGTTTTTTGGAAGTGCACTCCTCCTCCTCAAGTGGTAGGCAGTCGCCGCAGAAAACAACATTTTACACTTTCTCCAATACAGCGGGTTTCCTTTGTCTTCCTGTATTTGTAGCCGGTGGCAACCAAACCGGCCACATAAAGTCGTCCAAATCATGGACATGTTCGAGGTCCTGCTCCTGAGACCGCTTGTAGTTCTTTTCAAAAGCATGAAATCTATCAACGTTTCATATTGGCCTGTTCCTGATTAGATAAGTTTTTTGCAGGCGTCATAGATCTTAGATAGATATAGATAGATCTAGATAGATCTAGACCATAGATCTTAGATCATTTTCTGTATTTAAATCTTTCTTTCTTGCCTCCCGACGAAATTCGTAAACTTCGCAGAGCAACAAATTTCATTTGTTAATGGCAGCAATCAGCTGAGTTTACCTGTGTTTGCAGACCCCAATCTTGAAGTAAGTTAATTAACGATGACATACGTGATCTCCAACATCCTTCATTTTCACTTCTTGAAAATTGCCGTTCAATCTGAATTTCTATTCTTTCATCTTCTTCAAGTCGTTAAAGCATTTGCAGTGGTGGCATTTACCGTGCCACGATCGTGATTCTTTTCTTTCTTGTCTATCTATCTTCACTCTCCACTGCAGTCATTTCCTTGCTGAGGAACAGCAAGTAGTGCTCCTGAGTATCGCACAGGACAAAATTTTGTGGTGAATATATCCTTGCAGGGTTGGTTTTGCGACGATGCTTACAGTAATGTCAATATTTTAGCTCTTTTGTGGATTGTAGCAATTGATCGTATACTATCGTATAGCCGGATGTGCTGTAGCTCTCTTAATTGTTATCTGGACTCGAACCTGGGTCGGTGACGTCGGTCAACACCACCTAGCAGAGTTATCTGACATTCATACCGCTGCGCTAGCCATCTACGAGTATCTACGTTTCAACAGGCACGCGATTGAGTAAATTCAGAAAATATTTGGAGAAGGTAGAGGCTATCTGAAAAGGGTTCATGATTCTACCTGGTTATCGGAATCATTGTACTATCGTCTGTACTGCCAATATCTATTGTGGACGACTATAATAGTCCAAATCTTGCTAATTTTTGACTGGTATATCTGTAATCTAAATTGCAGCCTTTTCTTGTGGAACATATGGAAGCTAGTCTCCTAGTCTGACTAATCGTTTGTTTCAAAAATTGTCTGTCTTATTTCTTCCACTCAAAAGAGATGCTGACACCGTTGTTTCAGGTGAAGCTAAAACTTGTCGATTGCCGACTGCGTAAAACTCAGTGCGGATTATTTTTAAATATTATTAACTTGTCAAATTATTTATCTAACTACCTTTTTTGTGTACTATCTGGACAGACGCCTCTGCAGCACCTCTTACAAGTGAGCACACACTGCACAGCATTCGCATATTATATGCATCATACATGCAGAGTCCAGACTGGAGTTTATTGGTGTTGATAAAATTCGTTCCACATAACTTACATACCAGATCAGCCGTGACTCTGGGAATGCGTTCTAGTGCCCCAACCCATGCTCTCTTTTCATTTCCCTCGCAACCCCTCCTGGAGATGGCTTGATTACCAGAATTTTCAGTAGTAAATATTTTACAGAGAATTCCATATGTTACGATAAATACGAAGAAACGTACGAAGAGACGATCCAAATTCTAATTTTTATTTACGGTTCTGATTTTCCACATTTAAAGTTCATTTTTTTCTCTTGTCTTTAAAACTACAGTTTCTTCGAGATTAGACCATACACCGAACAATTCGTTCTAGTTCTAGTTCAACAACCTGACGGATCGATCTTCGACTTCCATTACCATGTGTTGAAAATAGTAAGTTGATTGATACGGTATCCCGTTCTTTCATGCTACTCGGGAATTAAAAGCGTAACAATTCCTACCTCAAATTGACCTTGAATTGGACCCT
>JAQFYH010000621.1:0-11773 GCA_034694405.1 Scolopendrellopsis subnuda
GGGACTTGCAGCTACTTCGGCTGATTTACTAAGGTTTTAAAATATACATGAATTCCATATTACTCGAAATTAGCATCTCAGTTCTGAAATTACACACCACCAAAAACAAAGTCTTTCGTTATAAATGCAGTTTTATATTATGCTAACTGAAATCGTAAGGGAGACTATTTTCAGGGCCAGGGACACCGAAGGGAAAGTTGTTTCAGTGAAAATTCCCCCTGGCAGTTTCTAACCATAATATAAACTTTATTCGATCGACGTCATGTCTACTGGACTCATTTTACTCTTTTGAAACATTTTTCGCCTGTTTTGCGTTTTTGTCAAAGCTTCCACATCCTGTAAAGGATGATCCTTATTCTTTGCTTTTTATACATACATCCGTATGCAATTGACAAATTAAGTCAGAATTGGAACACAGGTCAAGCATCTACATATTATCACTGTGTACTTTGAACAAGAAGAAAAGTAAGTTAAGTTATCCGTATCAGTTAATACGTAATAATGAGTACATTCTAATATTATTTATATCTGGTATTTTAAACACAGTTACATTCTGATTATCTGCGTTAAATTTTACTTGTAGTAGCTGTTCTCCAACTGTTATAAAAATGTTAAAACTTGCAGCTACTTCGGCAAGAGGGAGGGACCAGGACTGATGATTTACTAAGGTTGTAAAATATACATGAATTCCATATTACTCGGAATTAGCATCTCAGTTCTGAAATTACACACCACCAAAAACAAAGTCTTGCGTTATAAATGCAGTTTTATATTATATGATTAATAATAAAACAGCTTATGAGGAAAATATTCTCTGATATTAAGACTTTTCTCTGGCTTCATTAAAGTTGCAGTAAAAATTGTAAATAGATAAATTACTTGCTGAAGCGGAAGGCTTTTCTCCAAACTCACAAATTTGCATTTTTGCTAAAACGCGCTTCGGGTTTCTCTTTCTTTCTTTCGCAACGCCATTTTAATAAAAGAGACAAAAAATAATTAAAACTAAAATTGCAAATCATGCAAATTTGCACGAAATGCTAATTAGATCTCTATTATTGAAGAAGAAAAAAAATTGCGTGTTCGATGTTTTTTTCTTTCTCAAAATCACCTGAGAGTTAATAAATCTTTAAATTAGAGGTTTTTAGACAGAACCCTTCTTAATTAATTATAGCAAATTCCACGTACGTCGCTGGATACAGTGGAACGACTTTCCTTTTTTAATTTTGTTCAAGAGTACAGGGGTTGCACGCTCTATCAACCAGCAAGTTAATTACGTAAAAGTGAATTGCAGATATCAGAGAAATGGGAACTGTCCTGTTGAGCAGTTGTTTATTGGCATAAAGCAATTCCACGCATTTTTGTAAATAATTGTGTGGGTAAAATCCAAGGAGTGAAGCGGTTATGGTTCATATTAATCCACCACATAATTTCAATTGCATTCCATCCATTACAAGTACAACGGTATATATTGGTGTAACACGCTCGTAATCAAACCAGGAATAAATATTGTAAGTGCGAGGAGATGGAAAAACTTGGCAGCATCAAACTGTTTATTGTGATTGATGTTAAAGGTATGAAATTATAGTCCGATATTTAACCTTGTTTAAACAAACCGCGAAGGAAAAGATAAAAAATGAATAGTCATGCTGTCCGTTATACAATTTTTTTTATGTATAATACATTTTGAAATATAAAATTTTTGCCCGTCACCGCAATAAAGCTGAAAATGCTTCAATATATATATATATTCTCGACCTAGAAACACGAAAAACACTTCACGGGTGCTGTACACAATGTTGACAGCGCAAGAACAAGATACGCGTTATATTCAAAGCCCTTTTCGAAATTTAAACAATATGCCAATCTGAAGATGAAAAGGCTCGAGAGAGTTTGTCCACCATCATGCAGCAGCAAAAAAGATGTTCAAGAAAAAAAAAAGTAAACGGGATTTCCTATCTAGTTATGACTATGAGGTTATATTTTTTATATTAAACGGGATTCCCTATATGAATGAACTATTCATTACTCAGATTTCATTTTCCTTAAATGACGTGTTTTAAGATATTACAAAACATTAAAGCGTTACGAGTAGATGTCGGGTCGGTTTAATCCTTTTTACAAAGAACGGCAGTCTCGTAACATAAAACTATTTCTTTGGAGTTCAGTACACCAAGAAACGAACCTGCATTTTTAAAAATAAATATTTAAATTAATCTTGATTGATTACAAAGTAGACACGTCATGCAAATGGAGTAGTACTTCGTAATACATGTATAAATAAAATAATACCTATAATTAATCGACAGTTTAATATACTCCGTAGTTATGGTAATATTAACACATTGGCTGCCATGAGTATCACCGGTGATCTCAGCCTGCCATTAATACTGTGCCATGAGTATCACCGGTGCTACGTATCACCGGTACACGCGTAGCTATCGATTTCTATGGACTTTTCTATCTGTTGGCATGTAGATATCGGTGTAAGTTGAAGTGAGTGGCCTCCTAATAAAACAAATAAGTAATATTTGCCAGTGCTGACCCCTTTGGTGTAAATTTTGAGATAATGCACAAACTTGAACGTGAGTTCGCTCCCTTGCAATGTTTTCTTGTTTAGTAAATGACTAACGAAACGTGTGATTTCATTATTATATTTTCATTATTCTGAATAAATAAATCAAATTGATTACTTTTAACGCGTTTTACGGAAGAAACAGACGAAAGGACGCCGCACGGGCTTCAAATTTCGGGAATCGAATCAAGTTCTACGTGCGAACCCATGGCGGAAAGTCAAAAACATTTCGGTGGCAGCCAATGTGTTAAACATATAAGAAACTTCGACAGGAGTTTCGTCCCCAAAAGAAATCTATTCAATAATCACAATTGCCATTGGTGTTTATAATCGATACCGTTTACCATGATATTATACTGATTTAATCGATAAATAGAGCCATCAAAAGCACCTTAAAGATTTCTCGGAGATGCCAATCCCAAAACCCCTTTAATACTAATGATCTCGTAACTCCTTCATCGAAAAGGGGCGTAGCGCATCGAAAGTGCGGGCCCAAGGTCGAAACCCGCCGGCTCTGCACTGTATACGTGTATTTTTATAAAGCAAAAAAAAGAAAAATGCATATTCATCGACACAGTTTCATTTAGAACCGGCGTAAGCCGAGTCGGGTTTAAACTGGTCCCGCAAAGACAGTCTCTCAATGAGCGCGTAGGTGGCGCTAGCGGAGGAGGAGATCATTTTTACGGAGACGAAGGGAATGAGCCGGGAGTGAGACAGTCAGACACGTGCGCGTATCTGGATTATTACTTTCGGCACGTGGAGAAAAAGAAAATTGTTGCATTTGTGAGACTTTTTCCGAAACGTCGTAACCCTCGATCAACCGAACGACAGGTAAGGGTCGTTTAAAAAACTAATTATGCTATTATATTCCATAATGAGATTCTTTCCAAAGTCTCTCTACGACGGGTGACGTCAGGCGTTGCGTGTCGGCGAATTTCGCACTTAGTATAATTTCAATGTTAAACCGCAAAAAAACCTTCTCGTGTATACGGTAAAATTCCAAGACAGTGTTTAAATCTCGATTATCCAAACAAAAATATTATAATAATATTCGAATATGATCTAAATACAGTAGACATTTTATATACATTTTCGTTTTTATGGGCATACGAAAATTACCTTGTATATACGTAGATTACTCGTAAACAAAATAATGGATCTAACTCGCAAATAATTGTTGAACCGGATCTGGTTTGATTCCGCGATCTACTTGTGCCATAAGAAATCGAAAGTTCGTTCAATATTCTCCGCGTCCGATTTTAGATTTTTCGAATTGTGCAAATAGGCAACGATATTCTGTTGATTTTACGTTTATATTATAACGTGAATATTGTCACTGTTATTACTTAAAATTTTATCCTATTCATAATCTCTGATTGGATAGAACTATAGAATACGTGAACAGCATAACAAGAATAAAATTAAAACTTGGCAGGACATAATTTGATCACTTTATTCAACCTTCAATGTTTCTATATGATTAAGTTATTACTCGTATAAATACAAACTTGTTTCACAGACGATTTATTATATTTTGACAATTCTGTTTTAATTAAACGCATATTTAAACTCTGTTCACCTGTATAAACGTATAATTAAATCGGGCCGTCACGTTTCCGTGGACCGACAGTGACAAAATAACAATTATACGATTGCAAGGTAATTTGTTAGAGCAGTATGAAATTTAAATTACTACGCTACAAGATCTAATCGTCGTTTTGATGACTAAGATTTATAATTTATACCCCGAATAGTAAAGGAAAGCACGTTGCCTGGCGATCAGAGATCAAGACCACAATCTTCACCAGATCACCTTCACTTCAAATATATTCCATCGCATCGGAAGTGGCTTAATCATCACCATGGCAACCAAGTGACCCCTGCGCTGAATTGACGAACATTTATATACTGAGTAATTTTAGTTTCAGTTCCTTACAGGTCGTTATTTATTAATACATAATTCTGCAAAAGCAAGAATCTTGTTTTGAACAGTCGCTTCCATACTGTAATACTCCGTAATATTATTTTAAATTCTACACTCCTAGAATAACATTCATTCAAACAGGGTCTCCATCAAGTTTTCATGGAAAAAATTATACTGAAATTTCGGTTCTTTCGGCACGATCTACAGAATTATGATTGAAGATTATATTACAACGAAAAGATTTAGTTTTAGCAAACCTTCCTGAGATTTATTAAATGAATGTCATTTTGTCTTCTGACCATGCTCAGATATTATTTTATTAACTTATTCTCTCTTGAAATATGAATTAAATATTGCACAGAACTCGTTTATTAGGTATTTTAGGTGAAATACGTTGAAATTCTTCGAACATGCGGTAAAGGTTTATTTTGTTGTCACATATTCATTATTCAATAAAACAGTTCATAAATATTACAAAATAAAAATTAATAAACACCGAATTTTCGATCAGTCAACCATTGGTTTACGTAAGTATAGTAGCGATTGAGCTTTTCTTCTGAAAGCACTCAATTCAGAAATTCCTTTGACCCCCCCCCCCCCATTACCATTTATGAAGGTGGTCCGTAAGAATCTGACTTTTCTTTTTTAATAAATCTAGATAAATCACGCACGAACCTAAGGGTGAACACATAAGAATTTTTTTTTGCACTACGAGTACGTCATACTGTCTGTGCAAGTTGTTTACGTTAAAGAATTTCATTTTAAAAATCTCGTTCTATAAATATGACGTTCTTCCACTGGCACAATCCCCTGTTCCATTTTCTGCGTACACTCTTCCTAAACCACATTGTCAAAAACGTATCATCATCATCAGGTTGTTTTTGTTCTCCTTCGATAATCCTGCTGATTTTGAGTTGCTGTCTATTTCGGTATCACGTAAACGTCTCGAAACGAAAAAAATTGCGTTGTATATTATACGCAAAATGTTTGCGCAAATATCGCCGTAGAATCATTATCCAATAGCAAGAAATTTTCCACTCTTGAAATACTCTGGATTCCTAACTGTAGAATTGTGGAAGATACTATTGAGTTAACACATCCCGAAATAGACAGGACTACTGAACCAACTGATGATAGCTGTCTACGGTGTAGCCTAGTTACGCAAGGAAAAAAGACCGTACATCTTAAATCGACGAGAAAACGTATGAGAAGTATTTTCTCTACTTTCAACACATTGTTTAACAATTCAATATTATTACTTTCCATTCACATATTTTAAACAGTTATGACATGATGGCGGATGATAACGTCAATACGTAAGTTAACTATTACTGATGAAGTTCTGATTATGGTTTTGACAAATGGTTTATTTGAACTTGTCAAAAAGGGTATTTTCTAACAATATCGAAATCTAAACCAACGTATTACGTAACCATTTTCTTTTCTTGATATTTACATCCACAATGTAACAGTTAATACCTAGGTATAACTTACTCGTTAGTGCTTTGTATCTTTGCCAATACTATAATGTTGTAAATAAACAATTTCAGATTTTGTAGATACAAGGACGAACAATTTTTCACAAAACATGAGGCACAAAAACACCGTTTTTTTGTTTCGTAAAATAATATTATTCAATCATCAAGAAATAAAGAAATGGATTTACGACCCAACTAATGTTTCTTGACGTTTTCAAGGCAATGTTCTTTCAGGAACTACAGGATAATGGCTTCGCAAGAAGGTTAAGGACATACTTGATTGATCGATTTAAAACAAAATTTGTTCGCATTCCTGAAAGTATGAAATTTTTTCATAAAAGCAACGTTGAGCAGAGGAGCTACTCCCGGGTTTAAATTCGGGCTCTGGTGAAGGAGTTGGAGATATTTCGCAGCCGTTTAA
This sequence comes from Scolopendrellopsis subnuda, assembly GCA_034694405.1. NCBI lineage: Eukaryota > Metazoa > Arthropoda > Symphyla > Scolopendrellidae > Scolopendrellopsis > Scolopendrellopsis subnuda. The sequence continues at coordinate 6,396 of JAQFYH010000621.1, forward strand.
GTAGCTCTTCCGGCCTCCCCACAAAATTAGAGCCTATCATGACGGAATTTAGTTCCTTGGTCGACACCCACCGTTCATTTGAAGGTATCACGGAGAATTGGTACCCAAATGGATTTGAAGATTATAGTTAAGAATTTTCAAATGCAGGAAAAGTGAAACCTGTTGAGCTTGACTTTACCAATACGTATACAGTGTATACAGTGTGTGTATACGTCACGTAGTCTTCTTAATATCGAGTCTCATTTTTCAGGGGTTTTCACTTGCAGCAGGTCGATTATGTCACATGCCCGGGAGAGAACCGATTCCTTTTTCTGCTAGTCTCACTTGAAAATCACTTGGAAAAGCTCAAGGAAATGTGCGTTTCCGTCCAAATTCAATTTTCAATCCTGCTTTTCCCCCTTCCTGGTCACGAAAGCAGTCCCCAAGAGAACTTTCCACGACTGAAACAAAATATAAACGTTTAATTCTTTCAGTTTTTTTTTTCATATCGTTATAGGCAGTAAGCCATGGATTAATATTAGAGTACATATTTATTTACACACTTGCTTATAAAATTATATGGACGAACGTATAATACCGTATTAGATTTTAAAATTAACACTATTGCCTGGACCTTACTGTGATGTCCTGTATGAGTAGGGGACTATAGATACGAGCATTAGTGGAGAGAATATTTATGCTCACATACATGTATACCTGATGTGTTGTAGATGCTATAACTTACACAAATACCAAGCGAAAATCATTTAAAATATCAGGAAAAAAAAACCTTTGTGAGACTATACAGAAATTGTCGGAAAACTCTTGTCTAATGTCAACTTCTCAGTTAAAATATCCAAATACTCTGACGAAACGATAGAACATATTATGTTATATATCTTCAGAAAATTATCAGCTAAGTTTGCATTCTTGGCACTATTAGAGACAAAAAGTGCTCGATTAGATTTTTTTATAACGTGTAGTTATAACAATAATGCCGTAATAAAAATGTACGTCGCGCCACCATTTTACGCACACTCGCAAAAAAAGAAGCTGTCCAAATGATAATTACGTAATCAAACCAACGGACAGCATTCTTCAAGGCTGCTGCTGCAGAATTAAATCTCCTGACAGCAACATTGTTACTGACACACTTTCATGCGAGAGATTTGGATGCATCACAGCAGCAGCAACGAAGAAGAAAAGAGTTTGCTTAGGGATATGCGAGTGCTGGTTTTAAACGGCTTAACGGCTCAGCGACTACAGAGGTCATATAACTGTATGTTGTAACATATAACTAACAGGAAGAGTATTATTCAACAAATAACATTAAGCAAATAAAAGAAAGTGAATTTGTTGTTTGTAAGATTTTCTTGGGGACGAAAGCCAAGCAGGGGCGTCATTTCAAGTTTTGTCTGGGGGGGGGGGGGAAGAGCGCATCTTGAGCTTTTTTTCCTCTCCAGCCTTTCCCAGATGTAATTTTGTAATTATTGTTAGCATACTTTTTCAAGAAAATTGTCACTTTTTCTTGCAATTTTAATTCTCTCACAATATTGTAAGTTTTCTCTTTTTCTTCCGTTTCCCCAACTTTTTTATCATTATTTTTTCAAAAGCCAGATTGGGGGGGAGGGGCTATGTCCTACTTAAATGACGCCCCTGAAGCCAAGCTTTCGCCAATCGCGTCGTATACTTTGACAAAATGAAGATTTTGAACTGTAAAACAACGTTTCAATTTTCAAACAAGAACAAAACAATGAAATCCGCCTGTTGAATGGTTTGGTACTTTGGTCAATATTCTGGAAAATACTTGGTTACTTCTATTCTAAAATTAAGGAAGCTATACTCTGTACTCGTAATGTCCAGTTGTGATTAAGCAGTGGCGGATCCATGGTGTCGATAGCCCCCTCCCCTATGAGGAAAGAAAAAAGGGAGGAAATAAAAATAAAGAGAGAGGAAAGTTTTTTCCAGCCCGAATGCACCGATTTTGACTAAAGTTTCAAAAAACTTTTCTCGCCAAAAACCGAATTTATCTATTCAGGTAGGCGAAAATTACCAAGATTGTACGAGATGTGGTACAATCCGTACTAACTTAAGTAAAAGCAGAAGAGTAAGACAGATTACTCTGTAGGAAAGAAATCTGTAAGTTTTATCTTGGAAATAAAATGAAAAAACATATTCGTAATCACACATGTGAATCATACATGTGTTTTAAAAGCACATTTTCGTATATAAGGAAAAGATCGTTTTCCACTTTAAAAATGATAACAATATATTTTAATCCTTAATCCTTATTTGGTAGATATTTCTTACATTTTAATTAGGCTTGATCATTGTTGTTTCTTTCTATAAGGCATGTCTAGAAGGAGGTATTAATTTACAATATTTCAACTGGGGGATTGGGGACGTGGAACCACTACTAAAAATATTAGTTGGTGGATGTAGAACTCGGGAGAAGAAGGGTTGTGGTGCAACCCGCACCCCAACCCTTCTTCCACTGTAAATCATAAATATCCCCTGATATAAAAGGTAAAACTGTAAATTCAAATAAGGCTGCTTTACTATATGCAATCTGAAGATGCCATGAAGATATCGAAGCTATATAGAATATCCTATTTAACTCCTTATATATAACGGTATAAACAAGCAGACGCAGTTTCTAAAACAGTAACCTAGCTTGGCTTACTACGAAGATTGGTGGGTTAAAGATTTATTTTAGACCTATAACATAAAGCTGTATTAGCCGAAAAAATATTTTGGAGTGCTTTTTTCGGTACGTTATAAATTATTACACCCAGGACCTATTCGAGGACGATGGAAAAGATACAGTAATATATTACGAACTGAATCTTTATAATGTGTAGGCATTCTAGCCAATGATATGCTATATAATATAGGAAGACAGTCCACCGAAAGCAGAATAAATAATCGCTTCTTTATTTTTCCATAAAATATATAGAATAGTAAAATGAAACTAACTTATATAGCGAAGAAACAGTCGATTAATATAATTCTACGAGTATGTACTTTGCTGGTAAGTTAGTTGTGACAGACGTAAAGTGCTATGTTTTTAAATACCGTGTATTAATTATACAAAACGTACGCATTACTTGATGTACGGTACCGTAATATTTTAAAGACAACTGATTTTATTTGCTCCTACTGTTATAATTTTTCACAACGTAACCGATGAGAAGCATGCTACCTCGTATAACCGAAAATTGATTCCAAATATAAGTTCCGAATGATATTTTCGAAGATAAAATCGTAAGTTTTTCACTTTTTCCGAAACGTAAATATTGCAATTCTTTTAGCAATAATTCTTAGCAAAAATTTTATATGCGAGATTATGCAGCTGTTTTGTTAATGTCAGTCAGGTTCAACTAACTTAAGCGTCTATCACATCTATGGGTATAGGTATGGGTATGGGTATGGGTGTAGGTTAGCTTAGCAATTGGAGCGATACAATTGGAGCGATACAATTGGAGCGAACGTCTTACGTACGTCACAGACGCAAGCGCAAATCGCTTTTCTTGCTCCCCTAGCTTACAGCCTACACCTATACCCATAGGTGTGATAGCGGCATTACGTAATAGTTCTTTTATTTTTCTAAGCTATAAGCTAAATTGCCAATTAATGGCTTAGTGTCTTTATGTAATTTTCTTGCGAATAAATGCATTATTATTATTATACAATAATTCGACCTCTTACAGTATAAGAGATCCAATAAAATGTACCTGTAAATTAAAACATAAGGTTAGTTTGGAAAGATCCCATCCTTGATGATTCATCAATCAAATATTAAACTACTTTTCTGTATAATCTGCAAAATTCTACCTATCGCGTAGGTATAGTGAAAGTGACAATATATTACAACGCGTTGTAGTATGTTGTCACTTGATGAAGGAGACTCTGACAAACTACTGTCCCCTGGGAAAGTCGAAATCTGTCTTCAATTGGGACATGCATTTCCTGGTTTGAAGAAGGGACCTGTACCTCAATTATCCCGGTAATGACTTTTGGATTAGTCAAATACCTCGTATATAAGTTTCATTTTCAGCGCTTAGCTACTTTTCAGTTGAGCACCCCTTATATGACGAATAAGTTAAACGATGTTTGTTATTCGCTATTCCTGGTTTTGAATGTCGCTGTACAATACGAAATACGACATTAATATGAAAATAATAAAATAACCTGTTACGAGTAGATGCACTAGTAGGAATTTGAGCCTGAGAGATTTAATTTTACTCTGTAAGAAACCACACATGTCCATTTCAGTTTCCTGTAGCTGAAGGCGGCCGAATAATCAAAGAAACTAAAGATAGATTTATTGTTAAACTACCTGTAGCTGTAGCAAGAGCAACGCCCTGATGCTTTTACGATTACAATATGCTTTGCTTTACTCCGTATAGCTAAATTCTGACTTGAAACATTCATGTAAACGACAAATCTTTAAGCCACTCGAATAAATAAATTAAATGTTAACTGAAGTGCGTTAATTAATTACCTCATTATACAGCTAAAAGTTTTCGCTAAAAGTTCGCAAGACGAATGCCATCTTCATTACTTGTCGTCGTTTTCTTGAAAAGTGAATAGAAAGAAAATTGTCCCCTCATGGTTTCGAATTCTGTACAAACGTAACTACTCGCTATATCAACTTTATATAATACAATTTGCTAAATAAATTTGATGCATTATAACCAGGCAAGGGCTTGCGCTAAATAAATCGTATACGAGTAAATTTTCTACTTTGCCGGAGAGCGGGTGACTGTAACCCGTGCTATCGTTTTCTGTATGAAAATTCGAAAAATTTTTGTTTTTGTTCAGTGTTTTCTATTTTCTTTCGTTCATTTAAGACGACAAAAAAGATTGATTTGAAAAGTGAACTGTTAATCACAATACATTTCTCGGAGAGTTCATGGGTAGAACTTAGATTCTCTGTAATATTAATGAAAACGTAAGATTGGGAAGAAATACAAATAAATAACTTCATTTTTACGAAAATGGCCCTTTAATTTTAACATTTCGACGGCTTAGAATACAATATTGTTCTAACTCCATAAAAGTTAATTTTAATCGTACAAATTTTCAACTTTCTCCAAGTTTTTTGACAAAAAACAGTTCCATTAGCTAGAAAAATAGGTATTGATTACTCAATACAAGTGAGAATTGGAGTTAGAACTATTGCATTCTAAGCCATCGATTTCATTTTGTACTTATAAACTTAAGGTGTTGTGCGCTTCGCCGACAAAATTCGAAATTACTCGTAGTCGTAGTAGCATATAAAAAATAAACCGTATTTCAAGATCCTTTGTTTTACCATGTATGGAGCACCTCACTTTATGAACAGCATTATATACGAAGTAAGTGACAATTGCGTTGTAGAATGAGAGATATTTGGC
>JAQFYH010000622.1:0-11766 GCA_034694405.1 Scolopendrellopsis subnuda
TTAAACCCTTTTCCCCCCCCCCCCCCGTATCTACGCCACTGCTCTTTCCACTGGACTGTTTTGAAGGTGCGACGATTTCAAGTTACGCTATGGCGTTTAACCAATGCCCAAGAAATTTAATAGAAAAATTAATAATAACCTGAAAACAGCATTAGTTACCCAGCTGTCTGTATAATGATTAAATTGCATCAATAAGATTAAAAAATTAATTACCCAGAGATAGTACGTGAACATTAAAGCAAATATTGCTATTCCTTCATTGTCGTAACTTCCCGCCACTGATCTGCTAATATAACCGGGAACTGTAAAAACAAAACACCGAAATTGGTATTAGAATGATTTTTAATGTATTTTTCAGTGTGTGATACAGAAGCTTAATCCTTATAACTTCAACAGCATTTTAAAGAACAATACAGCATGCCTTTAATAAAATTTTCCGTGACCTATTGAATGAAATTCTATTTTTTAAATTTTTACTGCATTTGACTCGTCCGTATATTTCGATGTTCCAGTTCACTCGTAGGACTTTTGATAAATGCGTATAATGTTACTGCGCAAATATTTACTCACCTATAGCAATGAAACATGCAGCAAACAAGCCTGCACCTGCAGACCACAATTCTTTTGTTAAAAAATATGTTGCTAAGGCTGTTAGTCCACTGTAACAAACAAAAAAAGTTGTTCATTAGAGTTGAATCACGAAAGTTCTGACATTTCTGTTTCCCAACCAGATAAAAATGATCACGGAGAATCGAGGAAAAGGAGAACCAAAATTTCAAAAATTGTAAATATTGCAATTTCATGCCATGTGTAACCCGATTCAATACAATACAAAAGTAAATTTTACCTGAATACAGGGGCTAGAAAAACACATATATCCCTTATATGAATAGGAATATTTAGTAATTGCAGTACATAATGAATTGTTCCAGATGTTATCATTAAACCTGGATAGACCTGAAAAGAAAAGAAAAAAAAAACTTTATATGTCAGAACAATGGCAGGAAAATTCATTTTTTTTTTCTCGCTCTGTCAATATTAGGAAAACTGTATCGGTTAAATATCGTCAATTAAAAGAATTGCCAAATATTAAAAAGAATGTTATTACAAACTCCAGAATCATAATAATAAATTTATAAGAACCATAATATTTGAAACATTGAAACTGTGCCAATTCTATCATTGGATATTTCAGTCAAAGTTGTTTGTAATAACCAGGATTATAAGATGAATGAAACAGTCTTCAATGAATTATGAACAATAATCTCTCTCATAATTCATCTGCAGTACGGAATGAGGAAGGATGGAAAACACTTACTGTTCCTCCTACAATTCTACCCAGAGGATACCAAGCTCGTTCGTCAAACCAATTGAGGAAGTTATAAAAGCCATGTTCGACCATATAATGTGTCGCTCTGTAGTTGAACCTATAAAAATAACAGACATTTTAAAAATTCGACAATGTCCTGTACTTTGAAAAATGAAAATTAGTAAAGTAAAGTGAAGTAAAAATTTATTGTCACAATCACGACGACAATAGGGCCTACACTTAAAAAATGAAAAAAATAGATTAAAATACTGTACGTGCTTTTCGCACACAATTATTTCGCGTTGATTAAAAATATCAGTCACACATAAAAGGATCTACTTTTGTAAGTCATTCAAAACTATAGGCTACAGTTGTGATTCTGACACAATAGGCTACTGTAAAGCAGACAAGGTCATAAACTCACAATAGGAACGGGACATAAAACTATCAAAAGTTTAATCTTGATTTAAAATCAAATCACTTGGTTAATTACCCTAATCCCCGGTGTATAATCCGCAGGTTACACAATGTTTTTTGACCTACACTGTACTTCAAACACACTAGGGCTATACTCTATATACACTAGGGAAAAATAGTATCTTAGATAAAGTGAGGGCTATACACGGGGCGGGCTATAATCGGAGGATTAGGGTAATTGTTCCATTATTTAGACATGAAAAATTGCTACTTTCTGAATAAATTTGCTCGAATTCAATTATCAAATCAGAGAAATAGATTTATAAAATTTTGTATCGATCTGTCGCCCTGGAATCTGCACGAAATACAATAATATTATAATAGTGCAAGCACTGCAAGGTCCCCATCTTGTAGATTTCTTGATGAGATGGGCTGGGCATCGAGGGTGAACTGTTTGGGGTCAGCACTTTTATTTCCATCATCATTAACGCCTTGCAATGGGGCTTCGCCACCATTATTGCATGCAAAGAGATAAATGCAATCTTTTTCTCTTTGCACAATAATGGATTTTTGGGTCCATCGTTACCATCCGCAAAGTGCAAACAGCTGCAAGTGCTAGGGCCTAGGCCTCTGAAACTAAACATTAAGTCGTGCTACTTTTAAACAAATTTATTTACAGAAATCTACCAACTTCCCTCTCGCCGACGAAACACTTTGCACCACCACAGAGAGGTCTGCGACTGCGAGTGTGTTGGCCCCCAATTTATAAACGTCGTGGTTTTCAACACTTGGATCGGCTATCAGTTAGGCCTAAGTTTACATAAAAATCTATTACATTAAAGACCGCGGTTTTTGTTTTTATTAATCAGATGCTAAACGAATCTAAACACGATCTCTTTTTGCTAAATTCATGATTTAGTCGTTACTAGAATCGACGCAAAAGGAGCAAGCAAGAGGGAGTTGGTTCTGCATCAAATTTGCAGAATTGTGTTACAGTATCTAAAAATGCGCATGCGTGGCACTAATACAAACCAATAGCGCATGCGCCTTATACACATCAGGTCATAGATTCTGAGTAAAAGGACTCAGTCCAGGAACCGGCAAAATCAACAACGTGGACTCACCAGGGATCGAACTCGTGGATGATGGATTCGAACCGGATGACGGCGAAAAGGCGAGAGCTGAAGCCAACGATGCATGCTAGAGTTAATGTAGAAAAAGTCAAGAGGCTTTTCCATCCGCTAGAATGAAAAATAGACTTTCTCCCGTTCTGTTCTTTACTGCTGCTGTGGACTTCCATGATCCAAAGCAACTAAACGAAGCGCCGTTTGACGTTTCTGCTAAAACACGTCAACAACTGAAAACTAGTACCCTCCTTTCCAGAGATTGTCCAAGGTTATGCGGAAGTTACGGTAGATTGGTGACTACTCTGATATGACAGTCCACCCCGAGTCCCGACCTACTATGTAGAACCAAGAATTGGATAATCTACAATGTAGATTTTCCAATTCTTGGTAGAACGTAGATTATACCAACAGATCAACTTGGTTATTACAAAATACGTACAGCGTATTGTAATAATTTTGAAGTACTTGCCTAATAGTCTAATAGATGGGGGTTTGGCCAAGGATGATATTCCACTCCTGTGAGGATCCTAATTTTTACACGAGCGCGGATTATCGTGGTCCGCTTACTCCAAACACAACAAGATCACCAAGTTTTTCCCTTTGACTTCCCTGGCAGATAATAAATAACAAAATCAAAATTCACTTTGCTAAATAAATAAATTGAGGCTTTTTTTACTGCTGATTTCATCCAATTTATTACGTTTTGTACACTGTATTCCAAATACATTTAGTTTACATTTCTGTGAGAAATAATGCATTGTACAAAGCTGTTCACGTCAGTATTGACTTATGTGTAGCAGCAAGAATAGGATAATATAATATTGTATATTATCCTATTCTTGGTATCAGTAATGATAGCATGATAAAAATATATCTGGTGTAGCGGTACTGTATTATGATGCTTAATCTAATTAATTGGAATTAACGTTCTAAAAAAAAACTTGCTGATTTGAACGCATCGTTTAAATAAATCAATTACAGTATTTATTGTAAACAAAATATTTTTAGCTTTCCACTAATAATCTTAAAAATCTAAAACTTTTGTAAACATTAAAATTAAAAATGTAAATTGGTAGATGTATTATAGTTAAATAAAATTATGGGGAATTTTTGACGATAAACTTCTGTTCTGTATGTTGCTCGCCAAAATAGATTTGGGCAAAAGACTTGGTTGTTTATTTTTAACCTCATGAAAATAATTAATACTGACAAAATAATCACGTGCTCATAAATGATCCTATTGTGAATGTAATTGAAATTTATTACATTTTTAAAATATGGATGCCAAATAGGGTCATTTCTCATTTGTGTTGGAAGGTGAGGTTATATATTCCCATGAAATATATTGCATCAAAGAAAAAAAATTACTTCATATATCATTTTACTTTGAAAATAGTGTTACACACCTACGTGTACGTAAAATAAACAAGTGCAACTAATGATGCCAAAAATGTGCCAATAAAAACCCAATAATGCGCAGCGATCCTTCAAACGGATTAAAACCATCCCAGCAGACCGCCAGCAGTTCCCACTGCACTTCCAAGTAAAGTCAGCAACCCAAGGTAACCAAAAGCACCTCTGTTTCTCTTTGCAGGATCTAAGAAAAATAACAAGGAAAGTCGAATTAGCTGTCAATCCAAGTTCATTTCAAATTTTTTTAATGAAAAATGCAGCATAGACTAAGACTATGCACTGCACTGTGTGTAGACCTACCTCCTGTATAATATCCCAGGGCATAGACCACTCTCCCCATAAGATAGACAGCACCACCTACGGCTGCAGCAATCTATAAAACAGAACAAGAGAAACAAGTAACATTAAATTGTGAATGCATCTTATCTGATAAGCGATGACAAGCTGACCTCTCAGTCTCACTGGTTGTTGAACTGTATTGTGCAGTAACTCTGAGAGTCATGTGAGTTTAATCAAAATATTCGTCTTTACTGTAAGCAGCTAACCAGGATTAGCTTTCAAAGATGTTGCTTTTATTTTTATGATATTTATGATGCTTCAAAGGTTCATCCGTATACATTTTTCATATGACCATTCGTATATGTTTTACTTTGTAGAGTGTAGACTGTAGACTATGACTATCAAGCATATTAAATTTAACTGCCTTATCTACAGTACCCGGTACCATGCAATATTATGCATCATGTAATTTCATCTTCAAGCCTACATTATCCTTGACAATGATGGGGCAGAGTTGATTTAAAAATTAATCGACTTTTGTTTAAAACCTGTCATGTAATGAATAATTGGGCCAGTAACAAGAAGCCCAATTTTAACCAGCCAGAATAATAAGATGACAAATTGACTTGTAGGGCCTAGATTAAAGTACAGAAATTCTTACCGGAAATCGAATTCCTCCTGTGAGCAGGAGGACGTAGAAGGTGGGTTGCATCTCCAGGGTGTTCTGGTGGGCTCGCTGCACGCAGTTGAAGTGGACGTTCGTGTCGCTGTACATGGTCGGATACTTTATTTCGTACTTCCTCCTCGCTTTTCCCACATTAAAGGACAGCCACACATTTAAGAAAGTCGTAGCTACACCAGTGAGAATGACATAGCCGTATTCGGGGGGTACTGTGATGGGAACCATGATGACGCCTTTTAAAAACAATGTAAACTTGTATTAAAAATAAAAATAAGATAGACGAAATATTATGCGAAGTTAGAGAAGCAACAACTTTCTCCTCACGAAAGGTAAAAGTGAAGGCAATAACTTACTGAAATGATGAAACTGGGCTGAGTTAATGCTTTATCGGGTTATATTTAAATATGATAATAATATCTGATGAATTAGTGACTGAAAACAATCGCTCTTACCAAGGTCACGCGATGATATATCACAAAAACAAAACTTTGAATTTTTTTAATGGTAAAAGTGCACGCCGCTGCAAAAAAAGTCATTCGTCCCAAAGACGCTTCCTAACTTTTCAATTTATTTACCCACAATTATTTTTAAGATAAAGTAGAAATAAATAATATGTTTTTACAACCTCTTATTTTTCTTTGAAAATAACGAGTTCTATTAAGTTCAACCACTTTGAATAATGATTCAAATTTACATGCAGCGCCGTTTCTTCGATTCGATAAGTGTAAAAACAAGATTACGAGAACCTCCCTGCAAACTAAAATTCAAGCTATTCCATAAAATTGAGAAGAATTAAAAACTTTTTGGTACAGTAAGTAAGGTGAAGGCTCATTATGGCTACCGGAATTTATAATTGGCGAGCAAGAAATCGCGATTACAATTCGGAAAAACCCCAAATAACATTCAGCCAAGAGGGGGTTTTTGATCATCCCTTAAAGCAGCAAGTGATGATCACCGTTAAAGATGGACAATATAAGAAAAACACAAATCGCATATATTCGAACTCGGGTACGCCACGTCGTTCGCTTACCAGCTCGTCGTTAGACCCCCTGTCCGCTCTGGAAGGGCTCGATCCCCTCTCACAGTTGGAGGCCATCGACCCCCTGTCGAAAATGGCAGCGGAATACACCACCGATGAACTGAAATCATCTTCGCAAAAGCTCGCAAGAGACGTAGACGACGGGTTCGAACCGTGGTCGGTCAAAAAATCCGGCATTCTCAGCAAGTTCACAACGTCCGAGAGGTTGTCGATCGCAACCAGTTTCCTGTCGGGTGGAGAGAAGATTGTCAAGACGCAGAGCTCCGTTTCAGACAAGGTGAAACACAGACTGGAACAGTTGGACGATTTCGAGGAAGGATCTGTGAGAGAGATGCTGAACCTCACCCAGCAAGAATACGTTCACCGCATCGATCAGCTTAATCAGGCTTTGCTGGAAGCTTGGGAAGTGGATCAGAGAGTCAAGGCTCTCAAGATTGTTATTCAGTGTTCCAAGTTGCTGGCCGACACAAACGCCATCCAGTTTTATCCCAGTAAATTTGTGTTGGTGACCGACATTCTGGACACGTTTGGCCGACTGGTTTACGAAAGACTGAGAATGAAAGCCGAATACCTGGCACCCGGTAGCAGAGAGCCGAGACCCTTACCCGAAAATTTCACCCTGTCGATGGTGCCCGAGTCTGCGAAGGAAACCTGTCGAAACTGGTTCTTCAAGATAGCCTCGATTCGCGAACTGCTTCCTAGACTGTACGTGGAAACAGCGATCTTAAAATCGAACAACTTTCTAAGTTCGGGAGAATTTTCGCAACATTTGATGAGACTCACGAAAATGACCAGAGGAGTAGGCGATCCGTTGGTGGCTGCTTATGCCAGGTGTTACATCTGCAGGGTTGGCATGTCCGTGTCGCCGGACGACAGAACATACCTGCAGGAGAACTTGTACGATTTTCTGTCCATTTACCAGCAGCTGGGCAGTCCGCTCATTCTTAGCACTCTGGTGGAACAGAAAGTAGACCAGGGAGTGTATCACGCCTTGTATTCTCCAGCCATCGACTGGCTCCTGCAGTGCATCGCCCGAAACTCTCCCGAATCGATGCTCAACGAGATTCTGGACAAATGCAAGCAGCACGGCAGTAGCGCCTTGTTGCTGAACGCGATCATGGCAGCTTTTAAGCCCGAATACATCGCCACTCGGGTCAAACAGTTCACCGAAATGATAAAGGAGTGCGACGACTCCGGCCTCCCGAAGCACATGCTGTTCAGAACGCTGGGTCTGTGCCTGGTGGTGGCCGACCCACCGGAGGAGGAACGAATCTACATCCTCAACGACGTGTGGAAGATAGTCACCAAGTTGAGGAATCCGGCCGACTACATGAGCTGCACCGAAATATGGGTCGAATACGTGGCGAAGAACTTCACCAGGAGAGAGCTGAACACTTTCCTCGGCGACATCATAAAGCACATGACCCCCGACAGGGCCTACGAATCCCACTATCCCGAACTGCAGGGGGTGGTCGATAAGGTCTTGTCCCACATTCACGATTTCTCCGTTCTGTTTTCGATGGACAAATTCCTGCCTTTCCTCGACATGTTCCAGAAGGAGAACGTCAAAGTCGAGGTGTGCAAGATGATCGTCGACGCCTTCATCAAGCATCAGACCGCGGCCACCAGCGATCCGGTCATCATCAACTCCCTCATGTTCCTGTGCAAGACCATGCACGATTCCGTCAACGCGTTGACCCTGGAAGACGAGAAGCGACAGATCTCCCACATGATCTGCAGTTTCCTGCGGAAGGTTTATTTCGGCAAGGACTTGGAGCAACAACTCAGTTTCTGCGTCGAGTCCCGCGCAAATTTCAACGGATTGGAGATTGTCCTGGTGCAGCTGGTGCACACCGTCAACGGGATGGCGGTCATGACCAGGGACCTCGTGAAGGGCCACCACACGAAGAAAACGGCGGGATTCGTCCGAGCCTGCGCTGCGTTTTCATTCATAACCGTGCCATCCCTGTCTGGAATATTTAATCAGCTGGACCTGTACCTCGTGTCCGGTCAGGTGGCCCTCATGAACCAGTGTTTGGGACAGGCGGACGCCTGTTTCAAAGCCGCCATCAGTCTGTTGCCCACCGTCCCGCGCAACGTCGAGTTACCCGACGGAAAACAGAAGTCCTCCGAAACGTACCTGTTGTCGTACATTTCCAATTTCATGTCCACGCTGCTGGTCACTCCCGATCACCCCGATCACGGGGTCCTCTATCTACTTTGCGGGCTGCTCAACGTCCTTCACGACTATCAGTGGGAGTCGAACAGCGACGCCCTGGCTCTGGCCTACCTGCGCGTGCTGGCCCTGCTGTCCGCTACGGTTCAGGAGACGTACGTCTATCACATCGACAAGATCGACTCCAACGACGCGCTCTACGGTAACGACGTGAAATTCGTGGCGGAAGTGGAGAAGATGGGCCAAAAGGTCTTGGACCAGATTCTGACGCATCTCAAGAACCTTGGGGACATGGAGGCCTACAAGAGACAGTCGAACCTCGCTTTCGAACTGTTGGGGGTCATCGTCGCCCACGGTGATTTGACGGAAGAGAGTTTAGCCACGTTGTCGTACAATTTGTGGAATTTAATACTTAAGCACGGTGCCATCGAAACCAGAGTGCTGAGCAGAACTCTAGAGTACATTAAGAGATGCGGCCAACAAAAAGATAGGCAACCCTATTTAGATTTAGCCAACAGGCTGCAGATTAGTAAAAAGTAACTTAAATCAAATTTTACAATATGCGAAAATAGTGACAAACACAGTGGAAATTCTTATATAACTGAACACCAGTTTTCGTAAAACTCATTCAATAAATGGGTGTCAAAAACTCAACGACCGCGCTAAGCAAACCGGTGTGTGTTTTTTTAATCGATATACTCATTGGTAATAGCGAAAAAAAAAAGCTTTATTGTTTTCACACCGTTTTGCTTATCGCGCTATAGTACACAGAGTAGCACGGTCGTTGAGTTTTTGACACCCATTGTTGAAATTTGAATGAGCTTTAATAACAATATTACTGCTTTAATAAATAAACATTAAAAAAAAAGTACTAAAGTTAATTTAGTTTTAATACGTCAAGTAGTTACAAAAATTGTCATCTTTAAAGTGCTAAACAGAATATTCGTCGCCCCAGTGAACCAAGATAAACAATTGTATTAAAATTAAAGAATTTATTCTTAGAAAAATATGATCGTATATTATATCTCAAAAATTTTTACATAAAAATGAAAACCAAAAAAACTCATTTTTCACAAAAATTAAGGACATTTTGCAATAAGTAAATATAAAACGGAAATAATCGCTATACAGTGTGTAGTATTTGTAATTTTGTAGAACCTGTAGAAAAATACAGTATTATATTATAGAATTTTTAATTAAAAATACATATACGAAATTCGATAATCACGGAGTTCGCGCTAACTTTTATTCAATCTGCGAGGGGTGCGCGGAAGGCTTCGCGCTCTCTCTGCTCTTCGACGATTCGGTGGCCTTTTCAATTTCCGAAGCCGGCGCCTTCAGACTCTCGGTTTTGGACGGATTCGCCGCAGAAGCGACGCGAGACGCGGGATTCGTCGCCGGTGCCGCTGCGGAAGCGACGACGGACGCCGGCTTGGTCGCCGCGTTAGCCGAAGTCTTGCTGAGGGACAGCGCGGCCTTGACGGCAGACGCGACGGCCGAGAACTTCTGTTCCGTCTGCGATTTACTGGGGGCCGGTTTGACGGCGGAGCCTTGCGTCGACGCGACTTCTCCCTCTTGCGATTTGCTGCGCACCGCGGACGGTGCCTGTGCCGCCGACAGGACTGAGGCCGGTGCTGGCTTGTCGGCCGCGGAGGGCACCCGCCCCGCCGACAGGACGGAAACGACAGGTTTGTCGGCCGCGGAGGGAGAACGTCCCGTCGTCAGGACGGAGACGGCCGGTTTGTCGGCCATGGACACCGCGAGGGAATTGGGTGGCGTGGCTGGTTGGATTTGAGATGCCGGCCCCGACGAGGGTGGACGTTGCTCGGCGACGGTCGTCTTGCTCCGATGACCAACACAAGGGACCAGGTTGCTTTTCAGCGGCACGGTGCGGTAGTTATTCGGCATGTCCGCATCTGCCCACCTAGGGTTGAGAAAATTGTCCATGAAATTTCTAATATTTATGAAAATTCCATCGGCGCATCAAGTTACTTACCATAAGGCTCTCGGATCCGTACTCCACGAATTTTCGATCTCGGCCGCAAGGATCATGTGTCCGGAGGGCGCCATCATTTCCTCGCTTATCTTGTCCTATTTTGAAATCCAAAATTGTAATTAAGAGTGTGTTTCATTTTTTTGGGCAACTTTGGCCCCGCAAATCTCGGTAAATATTTGACCAATTTCCATAAACTTTTTCTTGTTTGATAGATATTCTTCACTAGATTGCCCGTATCATTTTCTTTTTCCAAATATGTCACTGCAAATTTTTGTATTTTCTATCAAAAACGACGAAAAATAACAAAATCGTAAAATCAAAATATTAAAACAACGTAAAAATAAAATTAAAAAAATGCAGTGATTTATTTGGAAAAAGTAAATGATACGGGCAATCTACTTAAAAAAACCTATGAAATAAAAAAAAGTTTAAGAAAATTGACCAAGTATTTACCGAGATTTTCGGGGCCAAAGTTTTTTCGAAGTGAAACGTCGCACTCTTAACGAATTGTTTGTTAAATGACCATAAACCGGATGCACAAAGTCATTTAAATCGGTGTTTACCCGTATCATGACGTGAATATATGCATTAGGGTATTGCAAATGCAAATTTCTTTTTTTTTTAAGATATTTAAAGTGCACCCCTCCTATGTTGTTACAGATACAAAATAATATTTAAATACGAAATTTCAGCTCATTTGAATAATTTTAGACCCCAGCCCACCTCGTTTGTAGTTTCCCCATTGAGAATACATATTAAACCGGGTATGTAAAAGGTAGGGTCTAAACAAATTAAAGTAGAGGTCCCGTTTTGGCCCCTCTCCGATTTTCTTGAAATCGTCATGTGTCGTCAGTGATTGAACAAAGTTTTTCTTTCTACCTGTAGGAACATTAATATAGTCCTTTGATTATATAAAACTATTTTTCCTGATTTAAGAGTTAAGTTTGGAGTTTTCATCAAATTATTAGAGTAGTCTACTCTGCTGGATTATAATCGATATCTTCTAATATCATCGATATGTACGAAAATAATACTATTTCTAATTTATTTTAATTGGATACTGTATATCGAAAAATAACAAGGAGAAAGATAGTTCGGGACCAGAAAAATTACGTTGAATATAAGAATAATCAATTTTTCTTCTTATTACTGACCAATACCATATTCGAAAATATAGACCGATATGATCCGCAAGTCGCATAAGAAGTTAAAGAAATAATGAGAGTTCGATCTTCTTTGAAAATTTTCTTTTTCGCCGACAGCACAGTAAGAGCTAGGCCTAATTCAGTTTTAAGAAGGCTAGAACTTATTTTTGAGGACCGTAATAT
>JAQFYH010000623.1:0-11765 GCA_034694405.1 Scolopendrellopsis subnuda
ACATAGTAACATCGATATTAAATAGGTAGGTTAGGCCTACGGACGGTAAGCATGGAGGATGGTGGATGATACATTTTAATACAAGCATTGTTAATTGAACTATTGTTTCGAAAAGTGCGATCTTTAAGTTTCTCTCGATTTAAAACTATAAACATCGATTAAAAAAATCTTCGCAGCGTACTCCGCGCACACATCTATTCGCGAACGCTGCTCGATCTGTCGACTTATTTTGGAACTATATTTCCCCAGTTGACCAAATAAACTTATAAGGCGTCCTATGGACCGTTGAGTGCTTATGTAATTCGCTTATGATTGAGCGGAACATTTATGCAAAGTTTAGATGGTGGGTTAAAGTAGATCTAGTTGCAATCGAAATGTTTTACTAAATCTGTTTTGTTGGAAGTTTCAATAGGAATCTGTTACTTTTTAACCTAATCAATCTGAAAATAAAATAAAATATTATTAGACATTTTTGTGCAAATGGGATAAAAAAGAAACTGCTGCTGTGTCACATCCGATTATTTTGATCTTTAATTAAAAAGAAAGTAAAAAGAAAAAAAAAAAAGAAACCAAAAAATCCAAACGATTAAAAGCTGGAATTAAAAGTTAAATATTAATAAAACATATTGTACAAAGCACAAAAAACACAATGGAAAATCATCAGAAGTAAAATTCGACGAACTTGATGGGGGAATTATATCGATGTAATTTAATCGATCCGTTCCCTATATCGCGATACTTACTGTTCTTATTTTTATTATTAATTTTTCATTGAATTAAATATTATTTATCGATTTGCTCGTTCGAAGTTCTTTTTGAATGGGGGAGGTTGGGAAGGGTTTTGTTTTTAGTTGACGACGGGTGACTTGGTCCCCAAAGCTTTCTTCCGGTGCGAAGATGCAGCAGGAAGGGGAGAAGGAAAAGGGGTTAAAGTGTGAAAGGGGGGGTGGCATGTCTCGTGCCCCCTCCTTTTAGTTAAATTAAATTTATCATGCTGGAAATAGAACAATCTAAAAATAAAAAATAAAAACAAATGGTGCAAATAAGGCAAAACTACAAGCAAATTATAATGTTTTTTTTTTCAAATATTAATAATGAAACTTGATTTTAAAAAAAAAGAAGCGAAGATAGATAGATAGAAAGATACATCGAGCAAATTATCCTACCATAGCGGCGGTATTAGCTCTATTTTGAGCAGCCTTTAACTGCGCTTGCAAGTGCTGAGGGGGGTGAAAGTAGCGGCAGGGCTCCCTGGAGCAGCGCCCCTTAACGTAATCCATACAGACCGTCACCACGCCATCGGGGGATTCTACGGTCACGTGCTCTGGCGGGTGAGCGAAGCGGCATTCGTTCTCGGCTCGCTTGCAATTACCCCGTTGAAATTCCCGGCAGACCTGCGGGAGACGAAATAGGAATGGAAAAAAAAGGAATCGAAGGAGGGATTAAAAGTAAAAGAAAAAGGATCGGGAAAAATAAAATAAAATAAAACGAAGCTACAACAAGCGACAGTCATATAGCGCATCAGCTTAATTCTTAATAAAATAGGTTTTGACGAGCGGAAATGACGTAATAAGGTCAATTTTAAAGCAGGAAACGCAATATATATTTTGTAAATGTATATATATACTGTATGTTTTTATTATAACGTATTTTCTTACAGTCTTCATATGTTGGATCCACACATTAGCGAGTTTGTTGTCTTTACCCGAATCATAACAGAATAATTTTCTGGAAGGCATTCGTTACTGTCCGTAAATCTATCCCAGATTAACGTCAGTGTGAAGACGTTGCTGTTTTCGAATTAAATGAACAATAAGTTGTTGGCTGCTTCATAATTAACAGCAGCAGTTAATTTGAGACAGATTCAAGGAGAATGCCTTCTTCTGAACACTGAAGGTATTTTTAAACTTAATTTCAATTCGTCTTCTGCTATTGTCAACAACGTATTTTCACACAGGTCATAAATGTTTATGCTTTTCTTGCGGCATACAGTATATATATAATATTGAGTGCATCGTGACGTTTAAGACAAAATGGCGGGGTCTACTTTGCAACACGGACGATTTTGGCAGGAAGATTTTAGATTTGTTTTTACCTGAGTTAAATGATTGCGTCTTCATCCCTCATGGCACAAACTCGAAATGTTCCTATATATAGACAAATATTGTCTATTGTAGTTTTAATACAATTCTTTTAAATGCACTCTTTCTCTAAGAGAATTATTACTAACCTCTGAATTTATACAAAATTTCACTGTCGTACTAACTTAACTCATAAAACTGTTCTTTACTGTACGCGTAAAGATAAGTTACCCAAAAATTTAATATCCCCGGCTAGGAATCGCCTACAAACCCAGAAGTTAGTACAGCTTATTTACGTTCTATTTTAGGTTTTCAATTAACTTATATCTAAATATTTATTCGTTTTATTTTAGCGACGTAAAAGACAGATGATATTTTTCACAATTTTGTTTTTTTTTTCGAAGATTTTGATTCGTAAATCAAAAAGCGAGAAACAACAAAGTAGCACGAAAAAGCAAATGCAGAATATTGTTAAAAGCCTATGTAGGATATATATAAATATGACTTGTGCGAAAACAGTGTCAAAGCAAAAACACGGAAACTCCTGTGCGATAACACATGAAGACATAGTTTGTAACTTTAGCTTTCATTTTTGATTTTCTTAATTTTGTAGACAACAATAAGCTATGCCACCAAAATGATTTTTACTTCCTGCAAACTACAAATTCGAAGTGGCGTCATCAGTGAACGAACCAATCGCGTTTCCTGTTCGGTAACTGGCCTTCGTACGTCATTTTTTTTTTTAAAGTTTATTAAGGTATTAACATTTTTTTAAAAAGAATTTTATTACTTCAGAAAAATAAAAATAAAAGTTGTTAAGCGAAAAACGAAGTACACAAGCTTGTGATAATTGCGTGTGCACTACAATAATTATAATTCTGAAAAAAGATTTATTAATATAATATATTAAAAATGTTACTTCCTTCACCTTAATATAAACTATTTTAAGATAAAAGCAGAAAAAGACCCAGAAGAAAATAAAAAAAAAAGGAAAATCATACATTCTCAAAACACATAACAATTAGCGATATTAAAACGGTTTTAAAACTCATTCTATGTTGAAGTCAGAACGAGTGCCTTAAAAATACGATATTGAATTGATTTAACAGTATTAATAAAACAATAAAATCGAAATGGAAATAATAATATTGAGAAAAGCATTTTAAAAGCAAATTGTCCTTAGTATGAAATTGTGTAGCCTACTTCAACTGTTATGAGGACGCAATGTGACAATCCCAAGTCTGACTGATGAAGTGTATTATTAATTTTGTTAAATTCATTCAATATTCTTATCTATTGCACCGTCCACCATTAGGCACCATGCTGCATTTTTGAGCCAAATAGCAAAAACTATATAGTAACTACTGTATTTATAGGCTTGGCCATTCAAAAGCTGACAATTACGCAAGAATATTACGCAAAATCTTCTTTCAATAGTGAGGGGTGGAAGTTAAAAGGGAACCTCGGGGGTATTTTTTCCAAAATGGTAATTCTGATAACATAAATTTGAATAACGGATAAAATGGTTTAATCCAAAAGACAGGGAACGGTCTTTTAAACGAAACGGCATTTACGATATTATTAAAAAAACCTGATTTTAAATAGTTCTGATGTTAATTATTTATCATCAAAATATTTATTAACCTGAAAACAAATTAAACAATTAGAATAAAAACCAAAAGAGAAAAACTTCAATATTTAAAGCAAAGCTGAGAAGAAATAGAACGAAGATGGAATAATGTACTAATGGGGGTGGGTACGAAAGTAGAAGAAAGTAAACACAAAATGAATGCAGATAAGCAGTTTTTTTTTTAAGTAATTATTAGCATTATATTAACAATATGCAATAACCGCACATTGTAAATATATTGCGTAATAAATTACAATAATTGCGTGGGAATTATTGCAATTTTAATGATACTACAAAAAATGTGGGAACGATGTGAATAGTAACGAGGTAATAATTGAAAAGTAAAAAAGCTCCTAAGAAACTCCCAGCGGTTAGTGTCCATTTAAGATGCGCCGGAGTTCCATGGTCAGCCACTGATTAGAGCGTCGTTGTGTTGACAGCAAAAGCATTTTGAAGAAACAAATAGAGACAAAGAGAGACGAAGAGAATCTGAAAATGAATGAGACACACGAAAAAAGCGAGAGAAAAAAAAATAAAACAAGAAATTAAAGCAACTAATAGACTTTTTCTATGTTTGTAGTAAATTTTTAGACACCTAAGAGAGAACAGAATTCATCTAGAACTCTTTAGAGGAGAGAAAGTGATGTCTAGGAAAACCTATGGACTGGAGGCTGCCTGTGGTCCCTTAATCTGAGAAAACTTCTTACGTAAGTTCGAAAGTTAGAGAATTAAAGATACGAAGAAATTGCTACGATTCTTTCGGGGGATCTCAAAGTGGTGGAGGTGCGGGGGTATTCTACTAGGTAATCCATTATACTGGCCTGCTGCTTCTGTTTATGGAAATGCCGCAAATGCGAATTATTAGATTTTAGGATTTCAATTTTATTTTACATCGTTTTTATTCCTCCTCTAAAGTTTCCAATGAAATCAGAAACAAGCAAAATCACGACGAGATATTTAGCGTAATAAAAAAGTGAAACAGATACTGACAATAAAATTAATTTAAAATATTCTTGTCAAAGCAAAACGGACAAACGAATAATTTGATGAAGGGTCGCATCAAGGGTAAAACAAGTAACAACTACTGGCTACGTCAATAGTTACAATCATTGTTATTGGATTTGATTAATAGCGCCCTCGTAAGTTGCAGCAGGTTCGGCCAACAAAATACATTCACGGCGCTTGCAGTCGTGGCTTTATATCGAGTCTAAATATGTTGACGCTCCTTCCTTTTCTTCTAAAATTAGCCTAACTAAAATTAAAAGCGAAAAAAAGACACGTGTTTTGCTGAATAAGTTAAGTGAGAAACAGTAAATAAATTGAACAGAAAATATTGATTTATGCAAAAAGTGACGCTCGAAATAATTTCCGAGTGAATGTTTTAAAAAAAAAAAAGACTGATATCCGATAATGGGACAAACGAAAACAGCGGATATTTAAAAAAAATGTATAAAATTATTTAACTTTAACAAATAAAATATTCGTATTGATAAGTACTTCAATGATTTATCAACCCTTGTACGAATCAGAGTTTATGATGGGACACTCGTTTGGAAAGTAAAGTTATAAGATACACAGGGAATGGATTCGAGCTAGCAAGCATACACCGTGCTAACCATCCCATTCTGCCCTGGTGGGTTAATAAGAAAGTTATTCTCAACAGGTAGAACCAAAGAAAAAGAATAACAGGACATAGAGGGGCATTTTGGAAATAAACTTGTTTTAAAAGTTTTAATTTGTAATAGGATTAAAAAGGTACGAATTTGTTTTACCTCGTAATTTAAAAAAAAATAATGAATAGAGAAAAATGTGCAAGAAACGGTAAAATAAAAACTGTGCATTAATATTACACGTAAAATTAATATTATAGTTAAATACAAGCTTTGCAATGTAAAAAAAATTAAAAAACATCACATTATTTTACAAAAATAAAAAAAAAAAGAACCATGGATAGAAGAAACCACAGAAAATAATTCGTAACTGCTTTTCAGTGAGCTGGTTATTGAATAACAGCGCGTAAAAAAAAATAGAGATTTAATAATATTAATTCTTTGTAAATTAAATACGAATAATAAAGCTATATATATAGATTTGTTTTATAATAGTTAATGCGCCTAGCAAAATTATTTTATAAACATGGGGCGGGTTCTTCGACCTCTCTTACCTCTAGTCGATCCGTCCTCGTCAACTTTTGAGGATGGATAACATGGGTGGGGACTACGTTGAGATGCGTCGGAACGGCTTCAGTCTGTACGAGGGGCATGAGTGGGCTAGATGTGATGTACGGTGTAAAATTGGCTACTGTGGGTAAGTTTGCCATGTAGGGATG
Organism: Scolopendrellopsis subnuda; assembly: GCA_034694405.1. NCBI lineage: Eukaryota > Metazoa > Arthropoda > Symphyla > Scolopendrellidae > Scolopendrellopsis > Scolopendrellopsis subnuda. The sequence goes on from JAQFYH010000623.1 coordinate 6,041, forward strand.
AGCTGGGGCCTAAAAGAACAAAAGTCATTAATAAATTATAAAAGATCATTTCGAAGTACTTCGTAGCCTATAGTTTAATTTTTATCAAACGTACCACGAGAGTACCGAGGTACTATTCACTGCTCGGGCTTATACGTTTGATTCAAAAACAAAACATCAACCACGACATTACTCACAGACCTGTACGTTTAAAACATAACCACTGTTCACGTTTAAAAATAAACGCAGGATCGAAAATTCAGGAAATTATTATTTAGGTAGCAATGGGTTTATAACTGTTTTAAAAGGCTCCGTAGCAGAAAGTTTCAAAAAACCCTTACACACGGCAGTTTCGTGTTCCATGAGTTCTATGTAAAACTTTGTGCCAAGTGCGATAGCTCGCAATGAACAAAAGATAGTTCGATGGCACATACCGTATTATTCAAGACGAACTTTCGTGTGTAGGGGCCTGGTACATAAGCGGCAGATAACATATTTAAAAGGCGAAGCTTGTAAAAATTTTGGAGAGGAAACAATACTTCCGTTCCCTTTCTTGCGGGCATTCGAAAATATGTTTTAAAAAAATTAACTAAATACGCTTGCCAATGTTAATTTTACTCGTAATTTAAATGCTGAAAAATTCAATTTCATGAGAATGATAATAAAATATAGTTAACAGCTAATTATAATCGTCCTCGTTGCAAATTGCCATAATTAAAAATCTGATGGGAAATTAAGACCCCTCAGTGCCGAGAGAAAAATAAAGAATTAAAGCCGACAATTAATTATTATTAAAAGTTATTAAACAAACATAATACAAGATATAGCGTCAACGTGATTTTCTTCAAGACTGTATAGATTATAGATGCAAAAAGGTAAAAACAAGGACCAAGGCAAAAATATTTCAAGGGATAAAATTCAACCCCTTGGAAAGTTTAGTAATACTCAACATAATTTTTATGAAAGTAAGTTAAAAATGTTATGGTATATAGGGTATAGGCAGATAAAGAAGTGTATTCGGAAGTAATCTTCTTTCGATTGACCCTGTGTATCTACCCCACCAGCTGACATCGAATTATAATATTCCCGAAGCCATCGGAAGATGTCGCTACTATCGAAAATATTCCGCTACATTCATATCATAAATAGGGTTCGGCAACTAGACTAGTCCGAAACGAGTGGGCGGTCTCAAGTCTTCCGATTGTTTCTCGGTTTCAATCTCTCCATCGTCTCAGCAGCGGCTTCGTGACGTCGAGACGAGTCTTTTCCGATTTTGTATCTCGACATGGTCTTGGCAATACTTGAAAACAAGACAAGTCTTTCTCGCCCTCGCTAGTTCTAATCGGGATAGACTCGTCTCGACGTCACAAAACAGACCCGCTTCTGAGACTTAAATCAAAATCACGAACGAACAGCCAAATTCCCTTTGTTTCTGGTGATATTTTTCTTTCGATTATTTATATAGCGCCATCTCTGGCATTTTTTGGAATGTAAAAAGCGATATTGAGAAGGAAACCGAACTATAATTTTTCCCATTTATTGGGGACTGAGGCTATTTCCCTCATCATGAACCTTATTCCATGCATTTTTTTTTTTTAAATTTTTTGTTTGTTGGAATATTTTACGATGCTCTCGAAGTTATTGCAAGAGTGTTTTACATGTACGAATAGAGACTGGGTGCTGGGGCAACATATAGACGGTAGTTAAAAAAATTGGAAGTATTTTTAAAAACAGAATAAATGGAAAAATGATGTTTACGTGTAAGAATAGCCTCTTGCTCATGCATGATCCAGAATCGCTTTGAAGAGTTGACTGCAATCAAAAATAAATAAGTAGCTGCTGTGATGAAAAAACTAACATATAAACATGCTATTAATTCTTCCGAAGAGACTCCAAAATTAAATTTGGCAAGAAAGCAGATTAAAAATCAGCTATTACATCAGTAAAGGTGTAATATTAATTATAAATAACACATTATGGGTTTTTCACATGAAAAGCAGCAATATTTTAATATAAAATAAAACATAGGATTAAAAAAAAAACAGCTTTGCGTGTGCGAATTTTTAATTTATTAAAAAAAATCCCATTAATCCCCCGAAGCTCCAAAATCAAGAAAATCACTAAAAAGAAGCGCTTTTTGGCGACACTTTAATATAGGCATAATATTAATATAAAGAATCATAATTACAGTGAAACTTGTGTGATTTGGTGGCCACTTCAGTTTTCCATGTTTAGAGGTGAACAAACATATAAGAAAAACAAAAACAAAAACAAAAAAGAAACACAGACGTAAATAAAATTCAGGTACTAAAAGCACGAAACGTATTCTGCGACTCCTAATATTAAAGCGCTGCATGAAGAGGATGTTCACGCGCGAGCCTGGGGAACCGCGGTTTTTCTTTTAGATGCAGCAGATTGATTTATATCGCACTAAGTCAGGATATAATTTATGGAGGATTAACTGGGGGTAGTAATCTGTATTATCCGGGATAATTAAGTTCTAAGGAATAGACTGTTCCATGTCCGCCACATTCAGCTTCTTTTGTATAATTTGGCGCACCGTCGGGCATGCGACGAGACAGACAGGATTTTAAAATACTTTTTAATATACAGCAGCATTATACAGCCTGCTCTACGCAACTAAAGCTCTATCGCCTTTTTCCATCACTCGGGAGGTGAATCAAATCCTCGTATAGGATTCACAAGTTTCACTGCATTAAAAATTCTTCGTCCAGATTAAATTAAAAACCCAACTAAGTCATAAAAAAAGACGACATTAGGAGAAAAGAAACAGTTAATCCAAAAGTGGATAATATTTGGCAACACTGAGGAGAGTAAACGCCTTTGCAACACTGAGGGAATAATGTACGAGCATGCGGGACAATAAGATAAGGATATTATTAATCCCAGGTGCAATTAAATACCTACAGTGTTGTATATATACGATACGTAACGCATAATATACTGGTGTATAAGTATCAATGGAAGGCAACATACCACTGCTTGAAGCTGGGCTGGCAACATAGGCTGTAAAGGTATTTGCTGCATCAGGGCATTCTTCAGCGCCAAGTGATTCCTACCGTTTATCAATAATTGGTCCTTCAGATGCTGAGGAGGATGGAAATATTTACATGGAGGTTTTTCTCGGTTACACCGACCCTGGAAAAACAAAAACAAGAAATATTAGATTGTTTTAAAATGGCTGATTCCGGGTTCGCGTCTATAGGCTGAAGCGAAAAACATTTGGTGACCAATCCGATGTTTTCTCCTGACTATACGAGTTAGGAGGACTTGATAGATAGTTCGCGCTCATGTCGATCGTGGAACGTTAAAGAACCACCATGATTTTTTTCTCTCGAGAGAATTTGAATAAACTCAGGAATCCAGATCAATCGCCAAAATGTAATTCATTTCATGCATCAGTCTAACTGACTCCATGCTCTAAAAAACTACCAGTCTGTTTCACCGAAATCATAACGTAAGGGTTTATTACACAAACACTGCCTTCTCCCTAACCAGTACTAAAGCGCTCCCCGACTCCGACTCCCCGACTCCGAGTCGGAGGATTTTGGGACCAACCGCAAGTAGTGGAGGGCTCTTGACTTTGCTAGCTTAATTTGTAAAGTACTCCACGTTTAAAAAAAAAATACTGAAATATACGCAGACTGATAGCAGTAAAAAAAAAAGTAATATTGTACTTATTCCCGCAATTTTCGGTTGCTAACTACGAATTTATTTATTCATTCACCGCAAGTTTGATTAAAGTAAAGGAGATCCGAACGAATGAAACGTTAATTAACACGATTGAAAGTAAACAAAACGAACTATAATATAATAGATCGCGTTTCTACAAGATCATATTATAAGATGCTTCACCCATTCGTTTGCGCGAAATCGCTATAGCGCATTATAACTTTTCTCATTTATTCGTTCCTTTGGCTTTATATATAATTCAGGAACAATCCTTGATATGAGGACGATCCCTCTAGGGTTTCACATCTTCCTCGTAGATCTTGATGATGTCATAAACATTTTATAACTGATCGCACGAGCGTCGGAAACACAGGAAAAAAAAAAAGACGAAAGAAAGAAAATATTTAAGTCTTAATGTTTAGTAAATATTGTCAGACTTTATTTATTATTTTTCGCCGCTCAAAGGAATTTTCCGACATGATGTCGGATTAGCAGTTAAACAGAAGCTGTTAATTAAAGATCCGTTTCGAAAATAACGTTGATGAATTGAATCGACTTGTAAATGCGATTAATTTAAAATAAGACATTATGATAGGGTGTTAGAGAACATATACACTGTTTTGTTGGATTGAATTTACACTTTAATTCGCTGGAAAAAAATTACTCATGATATTCGTGGATGAATGCGTTACTATGAAAAATACTAAAAGTAGTGTAACTTTACGTATAACGTGAAGAAACCAATATTTTTACGGCGAAATTCCTCAACACAGCTGTGGTCGTGAAATTAAATAGTTCGGTCAAATTGTGATATTTACGACTTCATTATTAACATTTTCAGCGAAATTGAATTGCTGCTATTCTTGAGCATTACAAAAAGTATCACTTTAATAAACTATTTACGAGTGTATAGACTTTATACGCTGTTTTCCTTTGAATTTCTTCTTCAAAAGAGTGTAAGTTACTCCGCCGAGTCTTTTATACAAACATCACTCCATAAAGTGAATTTAAGCTGATTATTATAATGTATGTTGGTTTTATCCGAAGATTGCGAGTTATTCTCTCTCTCTGTGACACCAAATTTTCAGTTTCTCCGATTTAAATAATAGCTTTTGCATATTATTTCGGGGGGAAAAGAAAACAAATCGCAAACACTTATCGCAATAGTCATTCATTTCCATCTTCTATTGGCTGTCACTCACAGATCCAACCATATCATCCCATCCAATTTAAACTCCATTGATTCAGAAAGTCGATTTTTACTGCCTGTTATGAATTCAATGAGAAAACACGACTTTGGGTTTTTATTCGTTATCATGCAACAATTCGGAAAATACTATCATTTTCCAGACCAGCCTGTTGTGTGCTAAAAAACAAAAAACAAAAACTGAATTCTCGGACCCCAGACTCTGTATGTAAGCCTGAAAAATCTTGTAAGGAAGATCTTAGCCCACGCGCTTTTATGTTTCCTGGACATGACACTTCTGTTACTTTGGAACCATATTATTTCGGTGCGCATCTTCTTGTGAATCACATAGGAGCGCTGCGTGGAGTTATAGGAATAATCTCAATCAAGAGAACAAGTTTTGAGAAGCAACCCGCACTAACTGCATTCATTGGAACCGAGTGGGTTTAAACTCTCTGGGTCAGTAGAATCCTTTCTTTCCGCAGCTGGTCGAATTATTTCTCGGAATAAAATTTATTCCGATCGATCGATCGATCTTGTTCGATATCGATTCAATATATAATTTAGATGTGGATTGAATAATTTATTAACTCTTGGAACCCTCAGGAGAGTCAAAGTGACGTCACTGGGGAATTGGTTCATCACATCTGGTCACACATCTCTTGACCCTCTCTGATGTCTTCGTATATAACGGAACAAATGAAATCTCTTATTGAAAGTGATGGAGCTGATAACGTGGTGCATCGTCTGTTTTCTTTGTAAAAAAAAATGACGTTATTGTTTCGTAATTACTAAAGATCCGTCGGCACCGACTTTCAATCTACATTTGAAAGAATAAAGAAAGTAAGAATCAATTAACTGGCTTTA
>JAQFYH010000624.1:0-11765 GCA_034694405.1 Scolopendrellopsis subnuda
AAAATTGACCAAATATTTACCGAGATTTGCGGGGCCAAAGTTGCCCAAAAAAATGAAAACGCCTCTTAATCCGACTGCTCTGGATTACTATCTCAGTTGCCCCGCAGTTGGTATTTACCAGGTAGTCGATGGACATGACCCCGTCCGCAGACTCCAGTATTCCGTCGGACAGTAGGTTGGAGAGGGTGACGCCCCGGTTGGTCGACTGCTGTCCTCCACCCCTATTCCTCTTTCGTCGACTCACAGAAGGTGCCTGTTCGTCTTCCAAGTCCAGATCTTCATCTTCGTCCGACATATCGTCGATTTCGTCTTCAGGATGTGATAAAAGAGTGTCGGAGGCTGAAACAGGGATTCCACATGAAAGAGTTGCACACAGGGACTATAGCCTATAGCCTGCTTTCTCCCTTTAGCAATGTGAGACCTATGTTTTGGCTTTATGGCTGCAATAAACATAATTAAGCCAGCTATTCCCCTGTAGGCCTAGCCCCTATGTTACGTAATTGGGGAGGGAATCCATCCCCACCCTCCACTCCCTGCTCACACTGTACTGTACGGCCCCTAAAAATCCCAGTCAAAATCACAGCCAACGAGGGGTTTTTCGCATTTTAACACTCTAAATTCTTTTATTTTATCAAATTCGCATAATAAATAACTAAATTACCTGTAATAATCGTTTAAATACTATTATTATATCGCAATAATAAAGCTTAGATATACCTCAGCAGCTCAGCTGAACAAAATGTCAAAAAATCAACAATTTCGATCGGTTTAAAGCTGTCGAAACGCGATCAGTTTCGAGGATTCCTTTTATGAGCTGTATGAAATGAACTCACCCATGATTCCGAATCCGTTCGGAAAAATTAATTTCCCTCTTCGTTATTTTTTCTTCTCGTGAGAAAATCTCTAAAAAATGTTGTTTACGATTGGTGTTTCTCAGACAGATGACATAAAAGATGATGATTGCCGGATCGAAATAAACGGCGCACCAGATGCATGCTTACCTCCTTGCATCGCACTTCGTCCAGTAACCTCTATTTTCAAGAGATTGGACAGATAGAGTTTCTACCAGCAGCTGCAGCTCTACCCGAGAATATTTATGGCCGGCGTGAGATTAAATATAAAAGTAACCTACTTTAAAATCAAGGAAATAATTTTTTCTCAAGTTTCGTTTGTTCGTTTATTAATATTATTTCGACTCTCCTTCGGTTTCTTACACGTGCTCGTCGCCGCATGCACCATTAACACCTTACCAACAACTTAAAAAATCGGTGGTGTTCATTGACCATCTTCAAAATCCGGTGAAATTTACCGTAAATTAATTAAATAAGCGTTTCCTGAGGCGTAAAGAAGTAATACTAAAGCTTCTTTGAGACCGCGTGGTTGACAATGGCAGCCGTAAATTGCGACGAAAGTGATTCTAACGTCATGTTTCAACCACCCATCGCTGACGATTCCAACGGCGGCGATAATCAAATAAATAACGACGATGCACAAGTTGAAGATTCTAGAAAAAGCCCCGAGAAGATAATGTGCGTTCCGATACTGTTTTACGATTGCGGTGATTGTATTATGAGTTTTTCGAAGAAGGGATCGTTAATTTCCCATCGCCAGATTAACCATCGATCGTTCGAATGCACAGTCTGCAATAAAACGTTCAAGAAGAACGGATTTCTCAAAAAACACGCCGAAAAATGCCACCCCGATCAAGAATTGCCCGTTCCCGTGAGTGAAAAGCCTTTTAAATGCACCGTCTGTTGCAAGAATTTTACGTATCAGACTAGTCTGAAAGAACACGTATGCAAACCACCTCCTCCAAAAGAGGTTGATCCTACGAGTCCGAAGAAACCGGGATCTAAATGCAAATTCTGCCGCAAAATCTACAAAAGTGGAGAACAGGCTCTACAAAAACACTTGCTGGAGTTTCATACCGAGAAGCTGCCTACTTGCGACGAATGTGGCATGATGTTCTTCGATTCGAAGGGCTTGCGGACTCATAAGAACATAAACCACGTTTCCGACAGGCCGCTAACCTGCAGCGTGTGCGATGCCACATTTAAAAGGATGAAATACTTGGTTCGGCACGAGAAGAATCATGTCGGTGAGCAGACTCACGTGTGTGGCGTTTGCAACAAGGCTCTGTATGACGAAAGCGGCCTAAAAAGGCACATGCAGATACACAGCGGTGAAAGGAATTACGCTTGCGGAACTTGCAAAAAGACCTTTGTGACTACTTCCAATCTCCGGCAACACGAAAGGAAGCATGCCGGAAAGAACTTCAGGTGTAGAACTTGTGATAAGACGTTCACGACCGGGGGACATCTCAGGACGCATGAAAAGATACACAGGGACGAGAGGAACTACGTGTGTGGCACTTGCAACAAGGGTTACTTGACGAGATCGCATTTGAGGCAGCACGAAAAAATCCATTCTGACGGTGGTGGGGAGAAGAGACGGTTTAAGTGTGGCACTTGTGACAAGACGTTCCCAAGGAGGGGACGCCTTGAGTTACACGAAAAAGTACACGAGAAAGAGGACGTTGTGATTGGTATCTGATTCAAGGTTGATCGCCAATTTAAAAAAAAAAACACACTTCATGAGGAATGCGTAAATAGCAGACTTTAGGACTTGAGCACCAAACTTATCTCTAGTCCATGCATTAATAAATTCGTTAATATTTTATTTCAAATGTTATGTTTGTTTTCTTATGTCAGATGCTTGTACAATTTTGGGTACCATATACGGTACCGGTACCGTATGGTATAGCCTATATGCAATCTACCATATTTTGTGTACTACTGTATCCATGGCAACCAGCTTAGTACATGGATAAACCTGAACTAATGTGGATATGGTTGAAAACTTGTAACCATGGATATGATAGTTCACACTATATGGTAGATTTCATGCAAGACCATTAAGTCCACCTAATTTTGGTACCTAAAAAATCTGCAGCTTTTTGGCCGCAATTTTCACTGCAATAATCGATATAATTCTACAGAAAATGTGCAGAATATTCTAAAACACATTCACACGGCCCAAAAGCTGCAGATTTGTTTTAGCAGGAATGGGAGATAATGCAATAAAAAAAATCTCAAATGTAATCGAAAAGTCGGGGTTCGAATCCAGCCCACAATTAGTTGAGCTATGCCCCACACGTCGGGCATAAGTCGGGTTTAACAATCCGTTCAATTATTGCACCCGTGTGAGAGGATAGGATGCGTTCGTCACTTTTCAATTTTGCGGTGACGGCGTTTTACGGGAAGTTCCGTTTTTGATTATTATTTTTAAATTTCGTTTTTTACTGATTATTATCTTTAAAATTAGTTTATTTTTAGGAAAGGTCAGGTTTTTAACGCTGGCCTGAAGGGCCGATAACTCATATACTTACGCGGGAACGGCGTAGCCTCTCACACGGGTGCAATGATTGAACGGATTGCTAAACCCAACTAGTGCCAAGATGAAGGTTATTGTTTTTTAAAAAAAAAAAAAATTGTGAATTCTTATGGAATCTATATAATGTTTTAGGTGAATTTGGAGAACCTTAGCAGCACAGGAATCACGATGTTGAACGGCAAGAGGTTGAGTTCTTCTGCCGTCCTTCCTGTACACCACAAAGACATAATCACCATATCAGACAGGCAGTTCAGATGGGAGTACTTTGACGACTCCCCTTTCTATCCGAAGCAGGCTAACAAGAGGGGCAGCACAAATGGCTTCCTCGCTTCAGTAAACCATGAAGCTGGTCCATCGACGTCCAGATCTCCTGGCGGATTACCTGCCCGGAAAAATTCGCCGGTTTCTTCTCCTTCTAAGCTCTCCCCCGCCAAGATGAGGGAATCTCTGCAGCGAATCGTAGGGAGTCCAGGAAAGTCCGGAAAGAAAGAGTCGGCGACAGAAAACATCCTTCGGAAACTGAGCAACGCGGACAAGAGATCCCCTGATCAACACAGGTCTCCTTCACCGAAAAACGCCCTGATTTCGTCGATGTCGGAAAAGATCTCGGCCGCTATGGGCGGCTCCGCCAGCAGGAATTTGATCAACAAGTCATTTTCCTCTCCCGACAGAGGAGGATCTCCACGCGGCAAGGCTCCTAGTCCTGCATCGAGTGCAAGGGGAAGAGGAAAGTTTTCTCCCAAAAGCCCTACTGGCAGGGCGTCCAAGGCGTCACCAAGGAGATCGCCTCCGGCTAAAGCTGCGAGTCCTAAGAAAGCTACTCCACGGCCGTTGGTATCAGGTAAAATTGATAGATGAATTGGAATTCACCTCTTGGCTTGATTGATTCTAAAACTTTTTTTTAATAGTCTATGCATTAAAATAATGTAGAAAAACATGAAACGATAACTAGATAACACCGTTGTTTTATTTATTTTGTTTACAGGAAGCGGCCAGAAACGAAAGATGCAGTTGTCGCAGAGCGCCAGGTCTAAGAAAGTCTCGTTTGGCCCTTACCTGAGCCCAGAGCAGTTTCAGAGGAATCTGCCTGTATTAACTCCTATCAAGAAGGGAGCACGGCCGAACAGGCGATCGTCGACTCCTACGTTCTATGGCAATCCGGTCGTGACCCCGATCCTGTCCAACATGAGATTCGCGGTCATCGGATCGAAATCCCCAGTACGCGAGGAACCCTCGAAGAAGAATTCACCAAAGACGCCCGCAAAGTCGCCGTCAAAGAGTCCCGCGAAAGCGACTCCGAAACCAAAGATATCTCCTGCGAAGAAAACTTTCACCAAGCTTACTCCTCGTAACACCCCATCTGCCAGTTCCTCCTCCCCTAGGAAACCGACTCCCAGATCTTTAAAAACCGCCGCCGCTGATACGAAATGGCTCGCGATGACGTCGCCCAGAATCGTCGGTGGTAAAACTGCTTTTGTGTCTTCTGGGAGCAAAGTGAAGACACTTTCCAAGATGACCCCCATCAAACAGTCGCCCGCTGCTGCTGTCGCGAGTCCGGTCGTAACTGCGTCGCCAGTAAAATCTCCGAGAGGAAGATCTCCCGGAAGACCAAAATCGCCGGTAAGATCGAAGTCACCCGTCAAGAAACCGACTTCCTCCGCAAAGCGCAAATCCACCTCCCCCGCAAAGAAGGCGTCGCCGCAAAAGAAGCGGAGAACGGCGTCGCCGGCAGGAAAGTCGCCTCGCGGTCCCAAGAAGTCGGCTTCACCTGCAGGGAAAAAGCGACAGATTGTGAAGATTGAGGCACCGTCTTCTCCAGACAGCAAGAAGACTGCTGCCCTGAGGACAATTCTGGGCAGAAGTCGAATGGACGCGAAGGGGAAAAAGAAAGCGGCGACAAAGTCGAATATTCGAGTGTGGGTGCAAGCAAAGCAGAAGAAGGGTTACAATCCTGCAGTGACCAAGGCGCTAACTAAAGCTCGCAGAGTGCAGTTGAAAAAGAAAAAACAGCTTGCCAAGAAACAGGCCGTAAAGGTGAATCTTTTTTTTTTATTTATATATTACTCCGTATTTCTTAATTCCTTAATAACTTGTGTAACATTCCGTTAAGTTTCACTAGTGATTTGAGACAATTTGGAATTAGTTGCCGTCACTTGTTTGAATCCCCGTTTAAAAAACTGAGGGAAGTGACACATCTTTAACACCTCACAGGTGTGGCATTGCCAACTCAACCTAAACACAATTGCTAGTAAGATCAAAATAAAAGAAGAAAAATCAGACAAGTGTAGGGTATTGAAGCTCACGGCAAAATTTTGCGGGGTGTAACGGGTTTATTTCTTTGTCGATAGTGCTAAATATTTAATTTTAATTTCAGAGGAAGATGACTAAATTGGCAGGACTTGATAACTCGATGCCAAGGACTCCTGCTACTCTGAAAAAGAGAGGACGTTTGTCGGGCGCAAGTAACCGGTCTGGAGACAGCGTCAGCCTTTCGGCTTTTCACACCCCTTCCATTCCACCGGAAGTTTTCGTTTCGCCATTGACGGGAAGTGCTGGTAAGAAGAAAAGTTCACCTGGTTACACCGATATGAGGGGCATCAAGCGTCTGATGAAAACTCCAGGCAAAACTCCGAAAGCCGATTACAGTGACGTTAGAGGCGTGAGGCGACTCGTGAAGACGCCCAGAAAATCGCCCACGGCCGACTATTCGAACGTGAGTGGAGTGAAACGGCTGCTGACTTCTCCAGCCAAATCACCGAAGTCGGATTATTCCAACGTCGATGGAATGAAAGAACTATTCAAGACTCCTGTGTCGGCGAAGAAGACCTCTCCCAGTCGCGGGACTTCTACATCCAGAAGGAAAACCCCGAAGAAGTCGCCTAAAAAGACGCCCAAATCGGCGACCCGGACCCCACGGGCTCCTTCCTCCGCCCGCGGACGTGGCAAAACGCCGGTCGCCAAGTCGACCCCCGCAGCGAGACCGGTTTCGCCTGCGAACAGTCAGAAGAGACCGTCCCCGCGAAGAGGGAAATCGCCGTCGCCTGCTAGAAGCCCGGCTAAATCGCTTCCCAAGACTCCCGCGACGCCCGCAGCTAAATCGACACCTGCAGCTCCGAGTGCGGAAGCAAAACCTACTTCGCCTAGAAAATCGACTCCGGGTCGGTCAAAATCTCCGAAGAAACCGTCGCCCGCTAAGAGTCCTAGAAAATCGTCGTCCCCCCGTCGCGGCAGGTCGCCTTCGCCCAAGAAACGAACTCCGTCTAAAAGTTCGAGGAAAACTCCGAAAAGCGTCAAGAGAAAGCGTTCTCTTGCTAAATCTGCGAAGAAATCCACACCTGTGCGATTTCCTGAACCTACAACGCCTGCCATACAAAAAGCAAGCACTCCTAGACCATCAGGAAAATCTCCCGTAAAATCACCATCACCCGCGAGAATATCTTCAACCAAAAAATCGCCGGCGAGGAAATCTTCCCTAGGAAGAAAGTCTCGTTCGCCCGGAAGAAAATCTTCGCCAGGAAGAAAGTCTCGTTCACCGGGAAGAAAATCTCCTTCACCGGGAAGAAAATCTCCTTCACCAGGAAGAAAATCTCCTTCGCCTGGAAGGAAAATATCACGTGGAAGAAAATCGACACCTAAAGCGAGTGTTACTAGCCTGCCATCTCCTCTCGCCAAAACACCAAGCCTGATGCCCGTACAAAAAACACCAGCGCCACGTTCGAGCAGTAAGAAACGGAGCCCTACTAAGAGTCCGAGAAGATCTTCGCCTGCGAAATCACGGGGAAGGAAGTCGTCGCCCAAAAAATCACCTGCAAGAAAATCTTCGCCTACAAAGTCACTCGTTGTGATGGTCGCCGATGAGCCAACTCCTCTGGCAAAACGCGTTTCACCCAAATATTCTGCAAGAAAATCCTCTCCCGGAAGAAAATCTTCGCCTGGCAGGAAATCTAGGTCACCTGAAAGGAAGTCTCCTTCACCTGGAAGAAAATCACCTTCACCAGGAAGGAAAGTATCGCGTGGAAGAAAATCTTCAACCGGAAGGAAAGTAACTCCAACAAAATCACCTGTTACGAACGTCAGCATTGAGCCAAGTACACCCGTCGCGAAACCTGCAAGGCTAAGAAAATCATCCCCAAAGAAGTCTGCAAGAAAATCATCCCCAAAGAAGTCTGCAAGAAAATCATCCCCAAAGAAGTCTGCAAGAAAATCCTCTCCCGGAAGAAAATCTTCGCCTGGCAGGAAATCTAGGTCACCTGGAAGAAAATCTCCTTCACCTGGAAGGAAATCACCTTCACCTGTAAGAAAGTCACCTTCCCCTGGAAGGAAAGCATCGCCTGGAAGAAAAGTCTCTCCAACAAAATCACCCGTTACGAGCGTCAACATTGAGCCAAGTACACCCGTCGCGAAACCTGCAAGCCCAAGAAAATCTTCACCCAAAAAAACTGTAAGAAAATCCTCCCCCAAAAAATCCGCAAGAAAATCTTCACCCAAAAAATCCGCACGGAAATCTTCACCCAAAAAATCAGAAGTTGCTAGTGCTAAGGAACGTACTGCTTCCATTGCCGTTTTTCTTCACGAAAGTGACCTGAGAATTATATCTCAGGCAAAAACTCCGTCTCCAGCTAAAAGCAGACGCTCTGCTATCAGGAAAGTGATTTCTTCAAAGAAGAAGAAGAGTCCGATCGCGAAGAAAAGGAGGAGCCTGGTTCCAAAGTCGAAGAAATCGCCTCTTAAAAAACGATCTCCCGCAAAGAAGAAGTCGCCGAAACCAAAACGGGCTGTGGCGAAAAAGGCAGCTTCTCCAAAGGCTAAAAGAGGTAAAAAAGTCGCAACTCCCGAGAAAAAGGAAGAAGTGACAATCAATTCTCCTCTGCACAAAAAACGGAGCGTGGCATCGCCGGTAAGAACTCCGTCTCCAGCTAAAACCAGACGCGCTGGTACCAGGAAAGTCATTTCCTCGAAAAAGAAGAAGAGCCCGATTGCTAAGAAAAGGAGGAGCCTGATTCCCAAGTCGAAGAAATCACCTCTCAAAAAACGATCTCCCGCAAAGAAGAAGTCGCCCAAACCAAAACGGGCTGTGGCGAAAAAGGCAGCTTCTCCAAAGGCTAAAAGAGGCAAAAAAGTCGCAACTTCTGTGAAGAGTGAAGAGGAAAAGGAGGTGACGATCAATTCTCCAGCAGCGGTAAAACCGAAACGAGGACGCGGGAAAACAGCAAATTCCCCTAAAAAGACCTCTCCTGTCAAGAAGTCGCCGAAACCGAAAAGAGGCAGAACGGCCGCTAAATCTCCCGTTCGCGCCAAGTCTCCGGTCAAACGAAAGGCGTCCAGGAGCCCGTCGCCCGCAGCAAAGCGCGGACGCGGACGGACGGCGGTCGCAGGAAAACGAAAGAAATCGTCGTCACCGGCAAAGAAGAGAAGTCCATCTCCGAAGAAGTCTGTAGTTCGGGGAAAGAAACCAGTGTCGCCAAAAAAGAAGGTACGTCGTGATGAAAAAATTATTCATAAATTCGAGGCTCAATATTCCGCTGGATGGCTTTTTATAGACAGGACCAGTAGGTAAACATAAAGCTTATTGCGGGTTGTCACTTGCAAATTCTTATAATTTTTTTTGTTTTGAATTTCAGAAGTCCGCGACAGCAGCGAAACCAAAGGCGAGTCCTAAACCTTCGCCAGGTTAGTTCAAACACTATTGACTTTCCATCTTTTCTTGTTGGCGTGTTTGCAAATTGTTAATTTGCTTTTTTTTTCACTAGCAAAAACAAGGGGAAGACGACAGGTAAGTCATCCATCATGATTTCAGTAGATTACAGCAATACAAATTAACAAACGAGGCATCTTAAAATCCATCTAAACTTAACCGTTTCATACTTTAGTTTTCAATTCGTAAATTATAATACACTATTAACTTATCTCCCCTGTCAGTTGAAACGGGACTTGCATCCGCATTGGAGATAAAATATAAGAAACGAAATTTCCAAGTTTATTTACTGTATATAAGAAATTAATTTTCCATTTTTATTTTTAGGTTACATTTTCGCCTTCTGCCAAGAAATCTAAGACCCCAACGCCCAAAAAGACTAGGTTGGTGAAATAATTTGGAAATTTACATTGCACTGCGTTAGAAATTTGGAAAAAGGAAACTGATTTTTAAAAATGCGAGTTTTTTTTTAATGTTCCAGGACAACTAAAACATCTCCTAAGGCGAAACGGGGAGGAAAAAAGGCAGCGTCGCCCGTGAAACGGAAAACGACTCGTGGAAAGAAGTAAGCATACCTAAAATCAGGGTATGGTGTTTTTAAAATAAAAAAAAACTTTCATTAAAAATAAGCTTGCATTTGTAAGCTTGTAAATAAACTTTTTAAATAACATAAAGAAAATCAGAAAAGGCCGTATTTAGGAGCCATGAATTTACTTTGACACATTTGAGACGTGTATATATATACCGGTATATAAAAGTAACGAAACTAATTTTTTTTCTGCCCGTGCTGGTATTTAGTGAGAAGCGCTGGCAAGACCACTGTTGTATTTCAAAAATAATATCGGGTCGCAATTATATTTTTTTCTTTTTCACATACGATATTTAAGCAAACAATTTACTTAAAATAATGGGGGGAAGTTTCAGCAAAAACGCCCGACACTTAATAATGTAAAATGCTGTAACGTGGCATTGAAGGAATGTGGTGAGTAGATTCTCACGGAACTTTTCGCGTCGGTTTCTTGCTTAAGAAAAACAACCCAATTAGCACTTGATTTTTGTGTTTTAAGAAATTCAAGACAAAAGCTTTTTTTTTTTTTGTTTAAAGAAAATATAAAAAATTGCATAAATTCCAACCAAGAATTTCGATGTCCCACAGCATAAGTTAAGTTTTAAACTAGGATTGTGTCTGTCGAATTTGGGAAACATTTTACTTTATTTGCTACCAAAAACCAAATCAAGTTAATATAAATTTGGTTTTTAAAGAAAAGCTCGGAATTTGGAATTAATATTTCAGACATTCATACTTGCCATAACAAAAAATTATTTCTGTAATAAATCAGAATATGATAACGTGCGTATAATCATGGTTCTCAAATTAATCTGACGCTGCTTCCTTATAGTAATTTCAAATCGCTTGTTTGATTTAGTGCAGAACAATGTGAATCGGCAAAAAAATATCAATAAGTTTATTTTTGTATTTTGTTTTGTATGACGTACTGACGAAGTCTTGCTTTGATGATATTTCGGGTTTTAAATTGTTTCCCTTCTATTCTTGCATTTTAGTTTTGAAACAAGAAAAAAAAAAAAAAACTTTGCAAAATCAAGTTTTAACTACGTAGCAATAATTATTACTGTGTATTGTGTTTTGAGTGTAGCTCATGGCTAGGTATATAATCTAATACTGTAACTAAAGCTTTGGTGTAGCAAATTGAATTGTTTCATTTTTTTTACAAGCACTTCATTCTCTCATAGCTGTACATAAAAATTGTTTCATATGTACATTTCACAAAATAAAAGCACATTGATTGTATTTTAGAAAACGACAAAACAAACTAGTAACTTTTTGTTGTCTAAACATTGAATGTTCTAGTTTTTTTTTTTTTTTTTACCGTACCGTACTTCAGATAATTGTTTAAGAAGATATTACAGTATTTTGAAGTATTGTTAATCGATGATTTCTTTTTATCTCTATTTAAAGTTATGCTGTAAATTAACAGGTATTCACTTGTAAAACGAAAAGATTCCTATTTAGGATGACATGGGGAAAAATCTGGGAAAATTGAAACTGGTTTGTTGCGTTAGATTGAATAAACTGCCTTAACCTGTATAAAATATGTATTAAAGATATTTTATATTCACCAAGATATCACCACTACATCAAATATTGGGAAAAAAAATGCATAAACGGAGAACTACCGTACTTCTTGTACCTGTTAAATTTAAAGTGTACTTTTACTACTGTATAATTTTTTTAATATAATAAAATAATTGTACCCAGTAAAATGTAACAAGCTTCTTTGTTTACCAAAATTGAAAGTTTCGTTTGAAATTATAATAATTGTAGGCATGATTGCCCATGAATTGTAATAGAAGATATGCTATTTTGTTTAGATTTGAAATTTTTTTAGATCTTTATATAGCTTCATGGATTACAATATGAGCAATTTACTGGATTTAGTAATTAATATTTTAATCTTGAGTGGCCTTATCTAAATCGGCTATTGATAAAATGTCGAGCTCTCCAAATTTAGTTTGTTTCAGGTTATAAGTTATACAGAGTACAATCATTTTCTAAAATATTGGTATTTTTTTCGCTTCCAGTTAACTGCTTAGGAGGGAAAACCCCCTCACTTTATTTTTGAAAGCCAATTTTTTTCTGTAAAAATTCGAGGAGAAA
>JAQFYH010000625.1:0-11760 GCA_034694405.1 Scolopendrellopsis subnuda
CTTCGTATACATTTTTGTACGCGATTAAACAAGTGTCGATAAGAACCAACAACTCTTTATAGCGTGAAAATTCGTCATTACCTCAGAATAGCCAAATGCCAACTTGGTCATTACTTAATTTCAGACGCGGAATACCAGTGGCGTAGCCAGCATTTTCCGTCAAGGGGGGCAAGTAAAACTTTCAAGGGCACCATATCAGGCTTTTTGGCAAATTTTAAATTTAGGTGGTACACTGTACAGACTGCCAGGGGGTCCGGGGGGGGGGCGGCAACTACCCCCGGCCGCCGGAGGCGAAACTTATAAATTTTAATGTTAATTTAATGAATTTTTAACGTCATTTTTGTCATATTTCTTCTTTTTTTGCAATTGTTTCCTTATACAGTACGGTAGGCCCTACATGTATTAAGTTATTTCCTTTTTTTTTACATTTTTTTTCGATTTTCGAACATAGACACTTGCTGATGAATCACTTTGTATTTACACCTTGCTAGGAGTTAAATTGTTAATATTATCATTTATAAATTAGCCATTTTATAGCCATACTAAAGTACCGTACTGTATACGTTATATTTACTAAATAAAGTGGGGATTTCGTATTCTCTTTTGCAGTTTTTGGCTGGAAAATTTTGTAAAATTTGTCAAAATTAGTGACATATTTTTAAAGCACTCTGACTCGAAAAAGTGGCTTTTGTCCTACTCCGATATTTCTGCAGATAATTCCAGAAAATTTTTTGAATTTAAAGTCAAATTTGGTGCCCTTTTAACCACATGGAATGGTGCCCTGTAGCGAATAAACACTAAAAGCTAGGTGTTTGGATAACTCGCCACAGGGGCCCCATTCCGCGGAAAATGCCGTCAGGGGGGAGGCGAGTCGCCCCTCCGCCCCCCTATAGCTACGCCACTGCTACGAATCGAAAAAAACCCTGTTTCATGGATTTGTTAATACGAGTATCTATACGGTGATAATGGCAATTAGTTTAACTTTCTACGTTTCAGATGCTATACTACGACTTAACCTTATCTCGTCGTATTTCATCATTTTGATGATAACGACGTCCCCAAAATAATCTCTTAATGCAATTAAATCAACTTTCTATTCACCCAGTGGTTTGACGCGCAAAACCCGTTACAACTCGATAAAGATTAAATTGTTGTTTTTTTTTTTAATAAAAATGTAACAAATCGAATTATGGATGTTTTGATTGGAATTTTTTTATTTTTACCCGACGACGTATATTATTTTGACGTCGATCTTCAGATATCAATAATTGAGGAATTTCAGTTTCTTCGAACTGAAGTTCTCAAGGGTTCTTCTTTCTTCTTGCCAAGGATCTCTCGTGTGCAGAACCTGCATTTTCCCTAGACAGAATATTCCCCTTTTTGGTCGACGTATCCGTTTGGGGGGCGACAACGGAAGGAGAAGCTGAGACAGTCACAACACGGGATCATCATCTTCGATACCCCATTTTGAATAAACTTTACAACATTGCAGCTGCTATTCTGGTGCATTTTCATGACGACTCCGGTGTTTTTTTTACCCTCCAAGCACAACAATGCGCTTATAATGATGCGCGCGTTTATCGTAATAGATTTATATTAAACTGTCGCGTGTTCTCTCAGTCGAAACCAACATCCTTGAACTTGCAATGAGCACAATAGACATTTCCACTGCCAAGGTTTTAAATACCTTAGTATAGAGTATAGTACATACAGTATGGAAGCGCTTGTGGCAAAATACGACAGCAATCATTAAAAAAAAATACAATATCAGTTATGCAGTCCAGAAAATACATATTACTTTAATTAAAGTTTTATCCTGGTGACAAAATAACGTAGTTTGATACAAAGGTTTAGGGTTTTTACGTTATTTATTACGTTGCGTATTTTTTTTACACTTTTTTAAAAGTTAGATCACAATATACCGCGTGGTTCAAATAATTGACTTTCATTCTTATTTTAACGATAATATTTCTTGAAATTTTTTTTTAAAAAAGGAAATCAATGGGGAATGCGACTACGCACATCTATAAATGCCCACATCTATAAATCGTAATTCCGCATAAATTTTGAGATTCTTAAAAATAAAAAGTAAATAAATTTAAAAAATATATATTCTATTTTTAAAAAATTCATATTTTGAAAGAAATTGTTAGTACAGTATTTTTAATCGAAAGAAAAAATTATTTTGTTCGTTACCACGGCAACCGCCATGTTTATCGAGATATGCGACGATTAAAAACCGCTCAATCGCATTCTTCATTGATGAAGTTTAGACATTCAAACTATAGAATTATTATATTTTTGATATTGAACGTTTTCAACAGGACACCACTTTCACATTATTTATATCCAGTTTGTTGCATAATATAAATAATAATAATTTGTCATTGTTTGTTATACGAACAAGAGGTACTTGATTAGAATATTAGTTATAATTATGATTTATAGTAAGAAATAATAAACCATTTTTCCTCTCTGGCCATGATATTATTTTTACACGATAATGTTATATTTCCTAAGTAGATTTCTCGATGAATCCTTGAGTCGCGTTTAAAGTCACCTGTTCCCCTGAAATAGAATCAGTTGAATGAATTTTTTTTTTTTTATACTCAACAATGCTTTCAACATTTTTCAGCTGTTTTTTTTATTTATTTATTTACACCGTAGTCCGTTGGGGACATCGGAACAACTGCATATTGTACGAGTGAATCAGCAAGTGAGACACTAAAAGTGCGATGGATGAACTTTATTTCTGTCTGGAGTTATTACCTGATCTGAAAACTTCGGTGGCTGTTTTAGCATTGACGATACACGGCAGACCGTATTCCCTCGCAACCACGGCGCCTGCAAAAAAACAATCAAACACAAATCTAGATGAAGAGCGAATATAAAGCTACGTAACGTTTGGACGCGCCATGAAGATCTTGTTTTTTTATTCCACACCTATATCGCCTAAAGCCGGTGCCCTAGATGCGAAGTATCTGTTGGGAGGGGCGCGGTGTGAATTGCCCCTGAAAGGGCAGCGCACTTTACCGAGCAGTTAGAGCCCACATAACTGCTCCGGAGTGGAGTCGGTCGAGTTTTACGCCGCGAAAACCGGGTCGAGAAGCAAATGCGCTAAAGTGCTACACCACTCGACCACCGACTCCACGAAATATCACGAAGATCCATGGAAATTTCCCTTCCGTGGAAGTTACATGGAAGATTATGGAAGCTCCATGTATGATCATAAAAGTTCCATGGAAGTTCAATGGAATTTCCCTTCCTTGGAAGATCATGGAATTCCCTTCCATGGAAGATCATGAAAGTTCCATGGAATTCCCTTCCATGGAAGATCATGGAAGTTCCATGGAATTCCCTTCCATGGAAGATCATGGAAGTTCCATGGAATTCCCTTCCATGGAAGTTCCGTGGAATTTCCATGGAATTCCCTTCCATGGAAGTTCCGTGGAATTTCCATTGGAAATCATGAAAGTTCCATGGAATTCCCTTCCATGGAAGATCATGGGGGTTACCTGAAATTTCTCTTCCAACTTCAAGTCCAAATGAATTGTTAATGATGCGTCTTACCGTGTGAAATGAGTCCCCCCATTTCTGTCACCACCCCGGCCAGCAGAGGAAAGTAGGGGCTCCACGCGATGTCGGTGGCGTAAGTGATGAGAACGTCACCAGGCTAGATAGAAATAAAAAATAGAAAATATTGTAACTCAGTTTATGATCTACGAGAAACGTACTTTATTATGAGAAATGTTGCATCTACCTGAATTTGTGAAGCATCTTCAATTCGAGTGACCACTCGGGCCGGTGCGGTCACAACCCCGTGACTGACTGGAGTGCCTTAAAAATACCAGCGGAGTGACAATGTTAATATTCAAAAGATTATTTTTGTAAATATTTGCAATAGACATCATTCAATCCCTGATTCTGCTGCGAATCTCACCATGTATTTTTACGGAATTTGACGACGAGATGCCATTAGCGACTCCATTTGCGACAGATTTTTTCACCTGAATTAAAAAAAAAAACAATTAAAGTTTGTTTTTTTTTTTTACTTCCCACAAATTTTCGAATAAGTGATTGATTTTTTTTTACTCGTCTCACCGGCACAATCTCTCCGATGCACATTTCGGGGAATTTTAAGTTGTCATTCTGTTTTTGTAGGCGCATTCGTCTGATTCCCCTGGAAATAAGCCAGACACATTACGGCGCCATACCTATTAAAGTGGCGGTTGATATTAAAGGTCCATTCGCAATAGAATAAATATTACACGTTCGTTGAAACGAAACTAATGGACTAACTTGGCAACCAATCTGGGCGATCTGGTTCTCAGCAGCTCTTTAAGTTCCCAGTTGTTGTAGAAGAAAACCAGTTTGGGATCGGGCAGTCTTCCCTCGGCCACCATCATCTCTCCCAGCTTCAGATAGGCCAGGCGGAAGATGTGCACGTTGCGAATGGTCATGGACTGAGAAAAACGAAAACGTGTAATTCGACATTAGTCGGCTACCGTAGATTTGCCAAGCATGATGTTTTGTCACTTGCTGATGCGAATTAAATGACTTGATCGAGTGACGTATAAAAAGTCGATGAATTTTGCGTAAAAATGCGAATTACATACCTTGGACTGTTCTCTCTTTCCCACCGCCCTTCGACCGTAGGGCAGCAGCCACCTCAAAAGGGTTCTGAAATGATAGTAATATTACCAGTTAGTTTTAAAAAATGCTTATTCAATATCTGTCCAGCTTAAAATAACGTGGCTCTTGACATTATCTCTCAAAATGTGATAATATACGTTATAATACGTAGTAAATTAATAAAAATCTCCAAAACGATATTTTTCCTACATCTTTCTTTTAAATAAAATGAAAAAATTTTAATGAGATTAGGAGGTTAATTGTTTGAATATTGTTCCACCCCGAAAGGGATGATGATTGTTATGATTATGCAACCATTGAATCCTGGAATAGCTTCTATCTAAATCGATGAATGTGAATGTGCTGCCTACTCGAAATCGAAAGCACTATTATTTTTCACCTTTTTGTCCAAGTCAGTGGAACGTTGAGCGCATCGATGGCTTCGTCCGAACCCAGTTCGGTTTTCTGCGCATCCAGAATGGACAAATGTTTAACCATTTGCTGAAACAAACAAAATGCAATAGGATCTGACAAAAAAACAAAGCAAATCTAAAAAGTCCATCACAGAAAACTACGGAGTATTATAACTTAATAGCTACAGTAGTACAGCACGCATGCCACAATGCATGCCAGATTACAAATTTCGTGGAACTTATACTGGATTGTCTATTTGTGCACATCGTCTAAATTAAAATATATATAAAAAACTAAATTTATTACCTGCACTGTTTCTGCAACGGGCCGAGGATCTAACGCCCAGGGCGTTGAATGCAAGTCAAACTGTAACAAAAAAAAAATGTTCATGTTCAATGTTGGTTTATATCAAAGCAGCATTATTTCGCTGCATCCTACCTCTTTGATGCACCGGTGACCGTGTTTTCGAAGAAAGTCTTTGAATGAGTTTCCAACTGCTCCTTCGTGTTGTTCCAACCACTTTAATGCGTTCTGGAATTTAGTTTCTCTTTTAATATCGCAGCAACAGCTCAGTTCCAAGTTAAATCTAAAATATATTCTGATTTATTCTCTTCGTTCGGCGGATAATTTTAATCACCTCTTTATCCAGTAATGGGAATTTTTCTGCGTCCTTGTCTTTAGATATAGTGATTGCCAATTCCTGTAATTTGACACAATTTATTGCAATCATTCATTATTTACCCCAGTATCAGGACGATGATGAGCCCGTTTCACAGTTCGAGACTGCGCGGAGTGATTGATCAATTTACCTTGAGTGATTTCGGCACATCGGCCGAAACAACGTTCGTACAAGACGAGAGCAATCGAGCCAACGAGCCAAACAGCTCCTCTGGACTTTTACCTGTAAGAAAAGAAAAATCCCCATCATCTACCGAGCGAATTCTTTCGAAAACGTGCGAAAGATCAAAACCGAAGACGATTTCTCAGAAAACGATCTATGTGCATCCACAGCAGGGCCGATAAGAATGTAGGAATCAAAATATTGACGAGAGACAGTATAATAATTATATCGCCACCACCTGCATGCATTTTAAATACGAACGCGTTTTGGTCTTTAGCATTTTAAAAAATACTTAACGACAATAACATATGTTTTTTTTTCAGCTATTCATTTTTAACGTTGTTACTTACAATCATCCAATTGCATCGTAATTATATGGTTGAACAGATTTGATGCTAAGCTGCAACTCAAATGGGCCTCTGAAACCTGAAATAATTTGGAGCGTTTTTAGGTCAGACAAACATTCTTGTGTGTGTCGTGATCGAACTGAGGCAAATCAAAAATATTGTAGACTTGATTTTTTCGCAGTCAGTTCAGAAGCCAAATAGCGGTGGTCGTAATAACAACTGATCGGCCAATCAGGTAGGTGAAAACAGGGTGTGACAATCTCACCTCTAATAACATGTGCAAGTGCGATATGATGATGTCCAGACAGGCCTCCGCGCTGGCGGCCCGATGGACCGGAATGACGTAATCCCAGTACGAGTCCACCACTCTTTTCAAAATGGAACCGTGATAGTACAGCATCTAGGAGAAAAAAAAAATTTACGTTATTTGAGAGAAAAATCGCCCGGGTTATTAAAAACGAATCGCCCCTGGTTTTATTTTGATAAAATATTTAAATTTAAATAATATGTTGCATATTTTGAGCTCTGGAATTTGATTGCACGAAATAATATCACTCACCACTATCTTTTCGTAAATCTCGTACACCTTGGTGTAAAGCGAAGCCTTTCCGATTCTCTGTTTGGTGTGCACGTACAGTTCCGTCAGATTCTTGGGACATCCGAAGAGGGACACTTCCAACGCCGTGTTCAACTTGTCATCCATCAGGGGATTGAAGGACGCCAGAAACTGCAAAGACAATCAACATCGATTTGGCCTCGCACATTTTTGTTTCAGTGGCAAGTCCGCACGCGTGCTGGTACTCGCTTACTTACTCCACTAGTCGAATTTAATTCGTGATCTATGCATTAAGTGAATGACTTATAGAAATCGAACCTCGCCGAGATTGAAGAAGACGTTGTTCGACTTGATGCCCCACGAGACGAAGAAGTAAGGTTGATACGTGAAATCCTTCTTGGGCATCTTGTAGTACAGTCCGGACTGGAACGTGAATGTTTTAGCTTTTTAAGTTTATTAGGTTCATTCCACTCAGAATTGACGATAGATCTATCAGCCCATAACGACGAAGTGTGTGGGGGTCGATCAACCTCTCATTACCGACCATTAAGGCTTTGTGCTTATCAGCACGACCCCGAGGCTTATGTTATCACAATCACGGTGTTGATCAAACCCTCTCGGCTGAAGGAAACCCCACTTCTGACTCGCTATCTGTCTTGGGGAGACGAGCTCAGCAGCCCATTAGTTACCACTGGACCATTCGGTAGAAATGGGTTTGAAAGCGAATGACTTATTTATATCTATTTCAATTACTCGCAAAGAATTACCTGAAAGTTCAAGAAGAACTGTCTCAGACTCAAGTCAAGAGCAAGATGAGAAAACGATCCTGGGAAAACTTCCCTGCAAAATAATGAAAAAGATGAAAATTATTTTTCTAGAGAAGGGTTCAGCAATAAACACGTCCCCTGTTGTAACAATCAACTCACGCCAAATTTGCGTTGGAATAATATTCGTGATCGGTGACGCCGACGACGTTCATCTCGTCCGTTATTTCTTCGTCCGTTTCCTTGAAGAGAAACGTGATTGGTCGCGCCTGAAATTCCATTTATTCGTTGTATTTAATTATTTTCCACTGACGCTACAGCAACTTTCAAACAGCCTCGCTGAACTGCACCAGTTGTGTTGCCGCTACATTATAAACTACAGGTTGGTTGTCACAGCTCCCGTAACGTTGTGTTGGACCAATCACATACGTCGGGGTTCCGACCAATCAGAGCGGTAAAATGAAACCAAACGCAGCTGTGAAAACCAATCTTAAGAGATATGCTGCCCACGATATTCTTGACGGAAAACTCGTTCACCTTCTGGATGAAACGGATCTTGTTGACGTGCATTATATTTGCATTATACTTCGATAAATTCAATTAGATTCACATGCGCTGTATCTTCATCCGTAATTTTACGAGTGAACGAAAATATACGTCTCGTTCCTTTCTTCTTGAGTGTCTAATTAAAAACCCACGTTCAGTTTTGTACTCACTTGCAGTAAGTAAACCTGTCCGTTTGCGATGGCAAATTCAATGTCCCTGGCATCGCAGAATGCCTGCTCGATTCGAACCCCTATCTTCGCCAGTCGCAGCGCCATTTCGTCCGTTATACAACACTCCTTCGACTGCGAACTCGCGACTTTTATTTCTTCCGTTCCACCGCTCACTAAAACAAGCGGAATAAACATTTAGAACGAACCGATTGCTCGTTAATGCGTAAAGACCCGAGAATTAGATGAACCAACCTTTTAATTGAATTTTGGTCGCCTTTTCGCCCACCACGCGTCGCTTAACCGAAAACTGGTTGTCCCAACTCCGGTAAACGTGCACCGTGTCCGGATCGGCCGACGCCGAGACCACCGACTTTAACAAGATATCAAAAAATGAATAGGATTATGAAAAATAAAAAACACTTCCGACGCAGATGCGGAAACAACGGACTGAAAGTGCGAATTTGAAATAGACACTACTTGATGATATATCACGTACTTCCCCCAGTCCGTAGTTGGCTGTGATCGCTATAATGGCCGGATTCCCCGACGCGGGATCGCGAGTAAACATGACACCAGCCACCTCGTCGTCGCTGGCCACCATCTCTTGAATCACCACCGACATGCCGCATGCGATCGGTTGGCCGTATTGTCTGTTAACAAGGATTGGCGGTTAATTAATTAAGCAGCAAATAATATTATCGGATTTGATTTTAGCATTTGTTCTTTACCTCTTGTATTCCACAGCTTGGAAAGAAAACTGCGAACCCCAACATTTTCTCACGGCTTTTTCGATCTAAACAAATTTACATCATCAAATTTTAACGCTGTTTTTATGTTATAAAAACGGAATGTACGAACTACGTTCCGTACAACGTTGTAACTTGTAACGTAATTTTCCGGACCATCAGATACGCCGATGTTCAAAGAACGGACACTGCAGTGGTGCTGTGAATTGGTTCGAAAGAACATTATGCCGCTACTCGTATGCATCGCGTTACCCATAACTTCCATAAGAATAACCGACGGCATGGAATACAAATAAAGTTCTACCTCCAATTTTCACTTTTTTTGAGTTATCGATACCATTAGTTCCACCTACAATATTTTCTAGCGATTTACGGCAACTGTTTTTCATAAAAAAAAAACTTTGGTGGTCGCTCCTGATAGTGCGTGAGAATGAAAATACCTCTTCGAACGTCACCACACCCAAAAACGTCTCATTCTGTCCAGCTGCAGATAAGTCGGCGCTGTCTTCTCCTACAAGAAAGAAACGCATTGAAATTATAATAATCAAAGAAGCATTACGGGCTGAAATATTATTTTTCGTAAGTTTAAATTGTAAGAAAGAAAAAATGCATACCTATTGCTGAAGATCGAACAGCAAACTGAATCTTATTGAACTCCTGCCCGTACATCTTCTCAAGTTGATTCTTCAGCGCATTTGAAACAGTCGCATCCAACGGAGTCTTTGCAAATAAATCCATCACTCTAAACGGAGTAAAAAAAAAACCTCATTTTATAAGTTATTAAGTTTTTTTGATTCAGAAAATACGGGTGAATGATATAAATCTTACTTTTTGGACTCTTCCTGGACTTGGCCTTTCTCTCTTTTACTGTAAAACAGCAAAGACATGGTAAAACAAATTCGGAGATATTGAATACAATATTTTGAATTTCCCGCGTAAGTGTTTGAATCTGGTTTTGTGAGCGAACGATCGTGAGAAAGACTCTCTCGGGACAGAGATGCTTCCGCGATTCGAAATAAGTGAAAACGGGATTGAAAATTATTTATTCGTAATTAGTGCATTTACATGAAACTTCTGATCATCAAAGGGTTGTGCATTTCCTATAAACCAACTAAATAATGAATAACGAGATTTTAAAAATAAATATTTTTACCTGACGACAGCTTCTAAATTTTTCACGGCCAAACCGAGGTAATTGTACTGCTGCAGTTGTTTGAAGTAGGCTTCAGTCGTCAGACAGAAACCTGAAGCGACCAAAAACTGAAAAAGAAAAATCAATACATTACAGAAATTTTGAGCTGGGTTTTGAAAATTGATTCAAATAATATTTTAATATTATTCCTACTTTATCTTGCTGCATTGACGCTAGACTTGCCAGGGAGGAACCCTTGCCCCCAACCTCGGACGTTAATCTGCATCGTTCGTCACCGAATTCCAATACGTGTGGTGCTGGTGCCGTTAACTGTTCTGCGAGCAAATGGAAATTAGGAGAGATTCTGAGTAGGTCTTAACGCATGAAACCTCAGCTTCAGAACTGTCTTGACTGCATCTCTGGGTTAATAGCGGGTCGAACAAAGTTTGATGACAAAAGTTGCATTTGGAAACAGTACGGTAATCAAAATGGACAGGCACTAATTCTTTCAATGAACCCTAATTCGTTTTGGCCTCACGACGGCCATTCTCCGAAGACCATTATTAAAGAGTGTTATTTATCACGAGATTTGCTTTGAAAATAATGATTTCCTTGTAGCAATATGTCAAATTCGGTATTTCTCTTATATTTTCAGTAACACATTAAAATCGTCCACCGAGGTGTCATATAGAAGAGGATAATTAAACTTATTTTACGAAAAAAAACTTACTAGGATCTGGCAGAAGTTCTGCCAACGTTAATCTTTCGGGTGGAGTCTGCTCCATTCTATAAAGAAGTTTTTTTTTAAAGGAATGCATTAATTTTATAGAAGGATCGCACGATAAAAAACATTGCAATATTGAATAAATCTTTTACCTCCTTCCGAGCATAACGAACCCTCTTCCCGATCTACCTAATGACATGAATGTGGCGGAATAGACTTGGATTTGGCATTCCCATTTCTCGCCAGTGTTTATAACGAACCCGTCGTTAGCTATCGAAATCCCCATGCTGAACGTCTTCCCTGCCAAGGAAAGTAAAACGACTCGAATTCACCGTGTAACATTTTGAAAGAAGCAAACTCAAATTTGAAAATATCATTCATGATTATATTAACTGTTCGACACTTCGACCCTCCCATAAGCAAGAGGAGATGCGCAGGGAAATTATGTTTTGTCTTAAATCGATTCATCTATTAACAATCGAGCTGTTTGTTTCCTTCTCGATGATACATGAGCCAACCGCATTTACAACAAGTGATAGCTGAAGATGATACTCATTGAATATTATTTCCTTTCGCTGAACAGTAGATCTCATTATAGACTGAATTATTGCGTGTCTCTCACCTCTTCCAGTAAATGTAACGTTACAGGAGTTTCTGTTGAATAAATCATCAAACATATCCAGCGTCAAACTGCTCTCTTGTATCATGTAGAATTTTCCTTCCGGTCTGTACGTGTAGCCGTACTGAAACCTGCATATACATTCCTTTGTAATAATTAGTTTTTTAAAAAACGGTTTCGAAATATTTTCAGTTAAAGGGGATCAAGCAATCCTTATAAGATTTCTAATACTATTGTCCAGATTTATTTACCAGGTCCTGGCCGTTTGG
>JAQFYH010000626.1:0-11758 GCA_034694405.1 Scolopendrellopsis subnuda
GCGGATATTGTCGCTTTTAACAAAATTATATTTTGCGAAATCACCTGAGAAATTTGGCTCTCAGTTTTCACAAGAAGAAAAGAGTTTTTCTTTCCTCTGGCAAAAAGGGGGAACAAGAAAAGGTTAAAATTGCGTAATTATCTGAAGGGTCAAGAAAGAGGGGATTAAAATTACTCGTCTTACCCACCACACGCGCAGAAATAATTATGCTATTAATCCGCAGCAAGAACATACGGCATAAAAATAGAGAAGTGTGCTGGAAAAATGTGATCTGTCAAACCCCTCGTTCGTATTTCGGTTTTTTAGACTGTACCGTAACCCGAATTCACCACCAAGCTTGTAAATATCATAAATGAATGTAATGATTCTTTATAGTGTATGTTAAGATAAGTATTATTTCTATTCCGGAATAACCACTGTTTGTACGACTGCACGTTTAATAAACGTTTCCTAAAACTAAAAACCTGTGCGGCCATTTATGTTTACTGCTCTGTCCTCCAGATAGAACAGTCACAATGCTGAGGAATAGGCAAAATTGTTTTTTTCCCCTGACACAATCATGAGTTTACTCTAGCACCTAGAAACATGGGGGTAAAAACTGTTTAATAAAGGAAAGATTATTGCAGGTTATACCGTTTCTATTTTATTAAAATAACTCTTTTTTTAATATTATTATATTTGAAGTAAAAACGATGAAAAAAACAAGTTTTTCTTCAAACACTGTATACTAATTTTAAAATGGAGATATTTTTTTAAAAAAATAAAAAAAAATGGTGACCGACAATAATCTTTCCTTTATTAAACAGTTTTTACCCCATGTTTCTAGATGCTAGAGTAAACTGGATTGTGTAAGGGAAAAAAAAACATTTTTGCCTATTCTTCAGCATTGTAACGTCATTCACACTCACTCCCCCTTAAATAAACATAATTTAAAGAAGTTTATACCGACCGCTACCAAAAAAAATTGACCGTCCGTGGCGCTGAAAACCGAACGCGAACTTTGAACCAGTTTCCGCGCGAACCAAACTTCCGTTTAAACATAGCCCTAGGTCCCATAATAATATTAATTTACTTCAGTCTTTTTTTTTATATTTAAAGCTAAATACTTCGTAAAATGCGCGAAACTGCTTTCATTTTTGCCTATAATCTGGTTTTTCTAGAGGAACAAAAAATAGCAAGCTCGAATAAATGTGCTACATTATTTTTTTTATGCTAAAACGAATTAGCTCATCACTAATGTTCAGCAGCTTTCTTTTTAGTTTCTTTTTGAAACTCTGTTTAGCAAGTAAATAAGACAAATGCTCTCTACGTACCAGTGTGAAGATGATTAACCGAACATTATTACCGTAAAAACATACCTATGAACTAGATAAATCAGACAATAGCGCTATCCAGGAAGAAACTCAGTCATTATGTAAAGTGAAGATAAATAACGAACAAATTTATTTCACTTTGATGATGATGATGATGATGATGATGATGATGATGATGAAGCATTTTTAAGGGTTTTATTGGTATAATTCATAACTGGTAGTCGCGCACGACGCAGACAGGCTATGTCGGTTACGGACTCAAGTTATTAGCTTGTGCAACCTTTTTCGTTGCCGGACATCAAGGACTGTTCTTAACGCAGCTGTTCAAAGTTAGCTAGATTTCGTAGTCCTCTACTTTCCTATAAGAAAGTTCAGCAACGAATCGTTGCCCATCATCACGCCCTCAGTGAGTACGTAAATTATGATTGTACTAGCTGGACCCTCAAAACATTTGAGGATCTGACAAGTGAGCAGTGATATAATAAATAAATTGGGTACAATCTCTGAATAACGTTTGGAGGCAGTCCTAATTTCAAAACATCGACGACACAGAAGAAAAAAAGTAAAACTCCATCCACCTGAGTATTATTATTATTAGGGGTAGACGTAGATAGATATTCTGCTATAATGGGTTTATTCATTTTATTATCAATGACTGCTACATTAACATTTTATAGGGGGACTAAGTACGGGGTACGTACTGCTAAAGGGTAGGGGTCTGGGGGGGGGGGGGTGAGCCCCTGGTCTCCAGAACCCAATTTTTTGGAGAGTTAGCTCAAAATATACGGGTGCATTTTTAAGCACTGAGACTCATAAAAAAAGTTGTTCCTTGTACTCTTTTTTTTTACCTGAAATGTTTTTTAAATTTTGCTTCCATTTGATCTAGTTTCAAGCACTCTGGCTGGAAAAATTTAGTTTTTGCAGGTGCAAAATTTAAAAAAAAATTCAGTTAAAAAAAAAGGTACAAGAAACAACTTAAAGCTAGGTCAAAATTGGTGCATTTTAAGCATTCGGACATGGAAATAATATAATATTAATAATATAATAATATAATGTTCCCCTCCATTTTCTTGTTTTCTACCATGACAGGAGGGTTCCTCCCCTTCCGCATCCGCCACTGCCGTTTCTTCAGCATTCCTTTTTTTAGAAATTCAGGAGAAATAGGAATCAAAAATATGGAATTTCTTTATTTCGATGAAATCAGCAATCAAAATACCAATATTGTTCGTTCGAAACCGCGTAGGTGGTTCCATATAAATATTATCATAATCTCTATTTTTATATGTTACGAGTAACTAGCAATTTGTAAACAATTGTTTTTCTGTTGTTTTTTTTTTACTAACAATGAGCACGGATAGATCTCCACGCAGAAAGTTTTGACAAGCTCAGGTTAACGGAACATTGACCGCCTGACAACGCAGTTATAAAGCTTCACACTTGTATATTATGCGAAATCGTATGGACAGATTTCAAATCCCCGAACTCCGTATCCGGGTAATTTCTTTCACGTCACGTTCACTTTCCTAATTAACGCTTGTCTCTCTTTTGCTGTAGAACAATGCTTCCTACAGCGTATCTGATGAGAGACTGGCAGTTAGCGATCGAGGATAGAAAGTGGCCGAGTGGTTATTCAATTTTTTTTGAAATTCCAATCTCATCGCTGTTTTGTCATAGTCACATTATCTGCGCTATAGGACGGTAGAACCGTCTTTAGACCTGCAAACCCGGACTGGTCCCTATACGGATTGTTCTGGGACACACAAGTGGCAACCGGGTTATAAAAAATCCCGGAAAACAAATCTCAATGAGAAGTTAAAATTTTACCAAGAAACTTGAGGTTTCTTTTAACGTGATCGTCGCAAACACGACCTCTCCGGGCGATCGAGTTCTCCTCCTACCCCAAATAGGAAAGATCAGGAAAGCTTTTTATCTCGTTTTGATTTGCAGGCGCGTTATCCCCTCGGCCACTTCATTTCATGTTTGTTCTGCAACTTTTAATCTTCCATTTCGGGAAACAAAACACGTTTATTATTTATTTACTTAATCGGATTTTAAAATTAAAATAAATGAGAAAAAGGAAATCTTTTCATCTGAATGATGAGACAAAAAGAATAAAGAATGCAACTGAAACTGCTGAGTCAAGAGTTCGGATCGTGCGCTGTCGTTTCGGTCAACAGTTGGTTTTGTGTGAAAGGTCAATTTATCACCGCTGTCTTAAATAATCCGAGATAAACTAATATGTGTTAGTAGGTAATCAACTTATAGCAACAGAAATAGTTCTTCTTTTCTTTGTACTGCGAACGTTCCTTTCTATCAACGGGAGGTCTAAGAAATTAACGACTGTCAGTGGGTGAAATGAGCAATTTATAGTTACATAATTCACAAAATGCCTCGGTTCATATTAAAGCTTGGTGAGTTCAGAAAAAAATTTAGCGAACCGCGATGCTTCCGAAGACTAGGCAGATTTTCTGTCAAGTCCCTTAGCGTGCTGCGGAGGGGTATTTGTGGGAAATCGCTACCAAAATAGATCATGATCCCGCATCGCGGTGCTGAACGTAGAACTGAGTATGCTTTCATTTCCTGTTTCGCTGCGCATAACGCTAGTTTTGCTTTCGACTGCTCCGCGATAAATGAAAGCTTCAAATCAAGGAAATAATATAAGTTTTTTGCAACACAGAAGCCGAAAGAAACATTTTAAAAGTGAAGGAAACTGCTGAGAAATCAATCGAATCATGAGACCAACAAGGTCTAGCAATTAGTCATTCGGTTCAAGATGGCGGCGGTTTTACAATAAAACCACCTCCATCCGACCTCCAACCGAATGACTAATTGCTAGACCTTGTTGGTCTCATGACCGCCATCTTGAACCGATTTTTTTTATATTCCACACCCATATCGCCTAAAGCCGGCGCCCTAGATGCAAAGCATCTGTTGGGAGGGCGGTGGGAATTACCCCCGAAGGGGCACTTTTCCGGACTTTTCCGGACAGCAAGTTAGAGCCCACATAACTGGGCAGGAATGGAATCGGTCGGGTTTTATGCCGCGGAAACCGGGCCGAGAATCAAGTGCGCTAAACCACTCGACCACCGACTCCACCGAATGATTATTGTTGTTAAACCTTTTTGGCCGATTGTAAATTTTAAGCCGCTTTTCGTTGATACTATATTGAAATCTGTTGTTGGAATCTAATATAAGTGGAAAGAAATCGCTACCAAAATCGGTAGATCGTGATCCCGCGGTTCAAGATGGCGGTGGTTTTACAATAGTAAAACCACCGCCATCTTGAACCGAATGACTAATATTGCTAGACCTTGTTGGTCTCATGATTCGACAGATTTCTCAGAAGTAACTTAAATGAGTTTTCTTCACTTTTAAATGTTAATTTCGGCTTTAGTGTTTTGTTATATTGATTCCTTGATTTGTATCTTGACAAGAAAAGCGAACAACCTACACGGTTTAGAATATCCTGTAACCTTTTAAACTCAAAGAGTTTCGATGTTCGGATGTTGTTATGGTATTACCAAATGAATGTAAATCTTATAACAACTTTATTGCATATTTAATTCCTTGAAACACAATGATCCGTCTCAACACCCCGTAGTGAGAATCTCATATTCATATAGGAGTCAATGACCCAAAGACACGATGTGGTTTTACCGTTTTTATGCGTGTTTCTCTGAAATTATTTCGTTCGCTATCTAGTATTTTTCATCGAAAGCACGATGTTATTTGAAAGACGGTGTCTAATCGGTTTCATCTTTGACTAACGGCGGAAGAACTCTTGATTAGTGCGATATCGGTGATTCGTATTTTGCATATTTTTACACTCTGCTGAAGGTTGATTTGCATCCTGATCCGCGGGAATTCCTCAAAAAACCAATCGTGAGTTTCCACCCACTCCCATTTTAATTTGTGTTTTCCTCGGTTTGTGTTGCAAAAGAGCTCTGATAATATGAATTCATTTCATCCTTCGAATTTTTTTATTAGAATAAGAAGAAGTGTAACGTCATTTTTCACAGTTCAAATGCAAAATAACCTCATTTACGGTTAAATTATGGCAAAATTCGTTAACGCGGAATTTAAACTTTCAAGTATTTATCTTATTGTGACGTCATAGGGTGGCTAATAAAGCATCAATGACGTCATAATTACGTCAAAATTTACCCAATTCATAATTTGTTTTCCCCTTCTTTGAGATGACTAAAGAGAATCTGATCATCCAGTATTTATTACCAAACAAAAAAGAAAAGAAAAAGATGGATTACCTGAACCAGCAACACCAACTGGAGCCATAGTAGCCAAGGCATCCCGGCCGCGGCTATTTCTTAATCGCGAGGTCTTCTCTAGGATGACCTGAGAAACAACAGCAAAAAAGTGAAACAAAAAAATTATTATAATTAATTTTAATAAAAGAGGGAATGAAATCTCTTTCTCATCGCCACATTTAAAACGGTTTTCTCTCCATTCAGTAGGAAGTGGAACAAAAATTTTCCTTTTCTTTATTTACGTATCACTAAAAAAATATCTGTTCGTTTTATATTATGTTAAAGGCCATTCAGCATTCTGAAAGAGATCCAGAGAGAGAGCGCGCGCGATATTGTTCTATATCCAATCACAGTCGCACGCTTGTGCGTATACACACATCGCTCTTTCTCTATCTTGAGGATAATGAATTTTTTCGACAGAAAAAAATACAAGTGCTGTATGGGCCTTTAATATAATCAAAAACGAATCCGCGATGTTGGGATTACGACTCATCACCACATTTATAACGAGCAATTTTTAAAACTGCTCGAATTTTTACACCATTTTTCGTACATTCTCTACTGACTGTGATGATTTTAAAATCGTTAATCACCTTTGAAACAATCTTGCACTTGACATTGGTGTTTTTTAAACCAATCAATGACATGTTTTTTCCCCACACAATCAACTAACCCCTGGGCGGATTTTTTGATCGTCTGGCATACGATGCAACCTATCACTCGTTATTTGGTTGTAGTGTCTTCATACTGGTATGTTTCGGTCGTTATTTCAGGATTTATATTTCACGTGTTTAAATTTCTTGGCCGTCAAGTCCAGCTTAAACACTCTGATTTCCCTTTATCATCAAGAGGGACAAGAACTTATTTCTTTACCGACGAGCTGCTTGTCTTCAGATAACGTTTACCCTTTTCGTATGGAAGGCCGTTGATTTGATGAACCAGATGATCCCGCGGGAAGACTTGTGTGATAAGCTTCTCTTGCATAAAAGTGTATATTTGAACGTTAGTCGTCACATCACTCCTCTGCAACATTATCCCATCACTTTCATCAACAAACATTTCACAATTTACTACATATTATTTACTACTCTCACGCAAAATGTACACTCCACT
This sequence comes from Scolopendrellopsis subnuda, assembly GCA_034694405.1. Classification (NCBI taxonomy): domain Eukaryota; kingdom Metazoa; phylum Arthropoda; class Symphyla; family Scolopendrellidae; genus Scolopendrellopsis; species Scolopendrellopsis subnuda. Next base: position 6,692 of record JAQFYH010000626.1, read on the forward strand.
TTATCACATATATAGAAGCCGGTTAAACTTCAGACGCGGTAAGGGAAAGACTCTGGAGTGGGGACAGACGAATTCGGTCCTAGAAGTGTACGAAATCTTTATTTCTATGACATTCTGTTCTCTAACGAGTAAGTACTCTTTCATGCCAAGAAGCAAGGAATGGATGTAAACAATATTAGGTACAATAGGTAGTTCCTCGTAAATGATTAGTCAACGTTATCCCGAACAGCAGCTGCTTCTAAACTGCCATCATAAAAACAAGAGAAAGGAATTTGATGTGTCATTGCTGTGTGTTACTTTATATATTTTAAAATCAAAAATATTGTACATTGATATTTTACCTTTTTCCCCTTTGGAAAGGATAACTACAAACTCCCATATTTAGTCACCATTAACCAAACAAGTGTTTCTCTTTGCAAAGGAAGTGTTAAACTTTTCTCGATCGAAATCGATGTTTTAAATTTAATTGAGTATATTAACTGGGTATCTGGTCTGGTTCGTTCATCTTGTTATCTTAGAAAGTATAAACTTCAACATTCGAATTGCGATTTTGCATAATATGAACTGCAGTCAGTTTGTGAACGCTGGATTTCTTCATGGATTTTGAGAATCTTCAGAGATATCTTGCTTATTCTCACCATTTGGTTTTTGAGAAAGAGGGTATTCTGTCCACGGCTAATCGCCTGAAACCTTTGAAACTAACGTTTTAGTGCCAACAGGTACCGCAACGAGTCCACGATAGTTCTGACCATGTTCTGTGAATTTTCGTTACTGTTTACTTTCAAACATTATAACCCGTATACGCACGAACTCGTGTGTTTTGATAAAGCTTTTTATTAAGTATTTGGTTTTACAAAACATGACGTTCAACTCGCACAGGTTAAACGGCTTGGTCGAAAATGTGAACCTCTTAGAATGATAATATGAAATAACAATGAATGTAAGAAATAATATTTAATTTAATTTAATTCAGAAAACAACCGCTGCACCTAAAAAAGGCATATAGCGTGAAAGACAGACACACAAACACAGATAAAATAAAACAAGGATTAAAGGAAATCCTAAACTTGCAAAGACAGACACACAAACACAGATAATAAAAAAACAAGGATTAAAGGAAATCCTAAACTTGCATATACCAGAAATAAACTAGGTTAGGCTACTAAACTTACAAATATAAAAATTGTATTACTCAATTATGATTTAGCCAGACAAGTGAAGTGTGAAGAAGATCGATTGGAGACGAGCGATCATACCGCTGTGGATCACAGAGGGCGTGCGCAGCGCTCAATCGAGATGTAATAACAATGTACAACAGTCGTTTCTTTCCATTTGTGATAAGTATACCGGAATTCGAACTCTTTGTTATTCGAATCCCCTCTGTTGCAAGTTTTAACTTATTAAATTGTTTAAAGCTGCAGTTGGAGCTGGAAAGGATTTTAATGCAATATGCAGTGTACTACTCTTCAACTCAGGTGCTTTGAAGCCATCGAAAATCGTCCGTAACGTTAGTATGGTAACTAAGTTTAGTGTGCCGTCCGTTCCGTATTGTTTCCATCACCTCTTCGACACATTTTAGGCTCGTACAGGAACCATACAATCCCAGGCACAATAGTCCTATTCGCGTGTGAAAAATGTAGCCACTCTGCGCCAGCATCTAGTGGCTTAATAGAATCTGGTTTGGGTAGGAAATGTTGCTGTGATGTCGAAACTTTTTCTAGAAGATAATGGAGATAGAAACTATTCATCTTTCTGGATAGTGAAAGAATTCAGATTTATCTTATGAAACGTCCGACTTGAGTTCTTTTAATTCGTTTATGAAAGAGTCTCCAACAAGGTTAACTTCAGCGCCTAATATCGGTAATAAAGGAAGTGTTTACCGGCCAAGTTGGAAGTGCTCTAAACCAAGCAGCAATTTAAGGTGCAGAGTCCGACACCAATTCCCAAACATTGATGTATCCAATTCGTTAATTCTTCCGAGTATCGTGGATTGTCAGCGATCATTTAGCATTTTCCGAACCCAACAAGACACACTTGCTAATATTGCCTTACCTGCTCAGTGTTCTGCTGAAAACACACATATTCGTGTGCACTCTGAAGTTTCCTCAGCTATGATGGTTACCGGTTTACCTTCTTGTCTCCGAATTTCGTCCTTCTCTTGCTGTCAACACGAAGACAAGTCATTTATTCTCAAAGGGTCTGCAACTGGTAGATCGCCTAAACCATCATTTGTGATTATTTTATTGTGTGTACTGGCAACTTGTTTTTCCAGAGTGTATTATTTTCTTCTGCCCCTCGAAAAGCCTTCGATTTTAAACAGATAATTATAGTCACCTTAGATCGACACACTACATGCTTACCAAATTCTGGCGTTTTAAATTGCAACTTTGGGCTTTTCTCCTATACTCAAATAAAATATAACATTTATAGTAGTATCTTCTGATTTTACTTCTCAGCCAACAGCCATTTACACCGTACCGTATACATCTCAATGACTTGTTGACTCTTAGGGCGTATGCAGCGTAGCAATTAATTTAATAAACAACTAAACAGTAAAAAACACATAAAGTAATAAACTAATCTCTGATCCGATCAGCAAGTTTGTGGAAACCATTCACTACCGTAATTTTTTTTAGCCGCTTTCATATGATTTCGAATGTTTTAAGGGCAGCGGCTGTAGCTCTCAACTTTTAAAAATAAGATGTTACAGAAAGGAAAAGGATGACTAACTGCCAAAGATAAATTGTATTACCAGCTACGTACACATGCGCATTTTTTTTTTAAAAGTTCAGTAACACCTGCCATCATAGTGGTCTGTATTGTTGTTTGTCCAGACCACGGTAAGACATTTTTGAAATCAAAGAATTTGTTACTCTGTCAGTGCGTACAATCCCGCTATTTTACCACATAATTAGGAACATATATAACACACGCTTCGTGATTACCCTCCTTGGGTCTACAAGATTCAGTTACACTCACATTACACGCCTGTACGTCATACCAAGCCGGCTTAAGACCGATTCTGTACAAGTTAGAAGTTAGACGCATCGAAGTTATCCAGCACAGACATCTCGGAGTGTCCTATCAGTATTGCCTTTCTCATAATATGGGCGAAGAGCATTTTACGGAGTAAATAAGTTACATGGACCTCCGAGAATAAGTATTTGCGATCTTCTGGCTCTAGAGCGAGTCTCGGGGAAGGTGCTTGCTTCCCTTTTGATTTTCCATGGCTCGTTCGTTCACCTGATCAGATCGTTTTCTCTCCCTTCGTCCTCCGCTCTAGCGCATTACTCCAAACGAGCCATAAAATTAAAATTCAAAAAACACATTATTTGTAAATAAATTGTAAAACCAATTAAGAAATAAAATGCGAAATTAGTGGATTTTGTATAAAAAATAATAAGTTTAAATAAGCAAAAAATAGGTTGACTGTGCTGGTTCTTCCAGAGGTTGAACCGAAAAACAACTCTGTACAAATTAACCCGACGAAAAATAAATACAATCCCGCCAGGAACGAAATATTCCAGCACCTAGACCTAACGTCATGCGATCATGGATGACAAGTGACTACGATGTATGGCGAGTGTTTAAGAATACGTCCTCCTGTACGTTACCTCGACGTTTAATTTGGACATATTTAGTTGTGCAGAGACCCAGCCCTAAATTTGTCCACTTCTGCTGGAAGAGCCCCAGGATTCTATGCAGCGTGTGCAGAGCCACAATCACTGCGCCACCGCCTGGATCCTTGTCGCCACTCGAGTGTGCTCCTCGTAATGTTCAGGCAGGGACTAGCCGTGCACGAAGGGAAGAATCTGCGGTGTGTTTGGTGGATACGGTCCATTAGACGGGCACAGGTTGAATCGGTCCTGGTTAGCACCCTGGAGTTGGCCAGCATTTACTGGATGATAGTCTCACAGTGTCACATAAATAAAAAAATTACTTTAGCCTGAATATCTCTTGAGATGTGGATCCTCTGATATTGGGGGAGGTAAAATCCAAACAATTATGGCGAAATGATATAGTCTGACGGGTTTCTTCGTTGGTAGGGCGACACTTCGGGCGGCACACTCAAACAAATGCAGGACTTGCATTCTCCTTATAGCAGTGTTGCGTACTTATTAGCTGTGTACTATTTTAAAATATATGATGCTGCATTACGTGTATAACCTTGAAAAACCTAATCACAAGCATGATATAATAATTATTGAATCTGTGCTTATTGTTCACTCATTTACCTTTATCCATTTGAAACTTCATTGGTTAGGTTCAAATTTTAGCTGTGGTCCTTGACGTGGACGTGGATCTGTGAACTGGAGTTGACCTGTTGTGGATATTTGAACAACTCATCAAAACAGAAAGAAAAATACAAATAAAAGTACGTTGTTGTCAGGTTCCTTTGTGCAGGGCTGTGCAACGGAAACGGAAACAGAAACGAAAAATGAAACATAACGAAAGAAATATAAAATAACGTAACGAAAATAGAAACGAAATAAAACAAATTAAAGAAACAGAAACGTAACGAAAACGAAAATTAATATAACGGTAAACGAAAAACAAATTACGTTCCAAAAAAAGTCAAAATGCACCAAACTGGACTTAAATTTCAGAACTTTTTTGACAAAAAGTTAAACTCAAATACCAAATTTTTTCTAGTCCGACTGTTTAAAAATGCACCAAACATGAATTCAAAAAGTTTTTAGCCGAAAACTGCCTGATAAACTATTGCCAGACCACGACGTAAGCAATTCAGGAGTTGGTTGTCGAGCGGTTTTAGCGCGCTGACGCGCTTGCCTCTCGGTCAGGTTATCTCGGCGTAAAACCCGGCCGACTCTATACTTCGGAACAGTTATGCGGGCTCTAACTGTCAGGAAAAGTGCGCTGCCCCTTCGGGGATTCCCACCGTTCTCCCAACAGGTTCATTGAACTCAGGACGCCGGCTTTAGGTTTTATGGGAGTTGATCTTCGTCCTCAATCTCAGCTTAGCATATACTCATCATATACATCCGACCTCAGTAAGGAACTGCCACAAAAGTAATTAGGAAAAAGGGCGCATAGTATTTTTCTCTT
>JAQFYH010000627.1:0-11744 GCA_034694405.1 Scolopendrellopsis subnuda
GATCATGAAATACATTTCTGAATCTTTAAGGATTCCAAAATCTTGAGAAAACTCTTGTCAGGATCTTGGTTCAAGATCTGGATGGCAGAAAAGATATTGAACTGTCAAGATCTTGATTTTTTTTAAACTGTAACCCAAATTTTTCCTTCATCATCAGAAGGGTAGTGGAGGCAGGGTGGATACATGCGCCATCCAAGATCTTGATACTTAAAATACTGATAAAGATCTTGCACTGAAAATCTTTCAAGATTTTTAGTTTTTTACATCTAACCAAGATTTCGACACGTCACAAGATCTTGAAAAAATCCTTATCAAGATCTTGACTGGAAACTTTCAAGATATTTCATTTTTACAAATCGGGATCTTGATAAAATCTTGATCAAGTTCGTGATCAAGAATTTTCTCTAAATCTTGATAAAATATACAGTAGATCTTGACGAAATCTAACCATTTACCTGGACTGTGGTCTGGAGAATTAATAACCCAGATAAAAGAAGAGAAAAACACTTGATGGACGAAGAGGACAGGTTTCCTGTTTCCTGATCCATTGCCGTTTCGACCGTGAGGGATCCGGTGCAATTCCAGCGTGTAACCGTCCGGGGTTCGAACTTCATGAATTTCGATAGGAAAACCCTCATGCTGAATAAGTTGAAGCTGAAGAAATAATCAACAAGAATATTCAAGAAAACAAAATACACCAATATCACCTAAAGCCGGTGCTCTAGATGCAAAGCATCTGTTATAGGGGAGGGTGGTAGAAATTCCCACAAAGTGGCTACGTGCTCTATATAGAAGGAGGAAATAGAGGAGGGACTTGCCATTATTAACCATTGCAGATGACGAAGACAGTCGGGCATTTTCCCGACAAACCGCGAGAGGGCGAAAGGTGTCTACTATAGTTGGTTCGAAATCTTAGCGGCGAGTTGAGAAGAATAGAGATTAAGCGCGCGTGTCATTGTTTGATTATTCACACCTGCCCTTAGGACCTAGGTAACAAATATTACTGTCAGACCACGCCGTATCTTGGCTATTGTGACGTGGATTATTTTATTAATTAATTGACGAAGGGGAGAAAAGCAGCCGCTAAGATTTCGAACCAACTATAACAGAGAACAGCTTCTTAGAAAAATGACTTTAAAAAAAACAATGGCCGCTCCCATGCAGACGCCTGCGATGTTAGGAGAAGCAAGTTGTCGATTTTTTAAAAGAAATAATCACCACCAATGTATATAATGCAGAGAAGGCAAGGGGAAACCACTGCATTATTTTCCCAAGAAAACCAACAAACATTGGTGTTTGTTGGCTGCCAACCTCCAGATTGGAGACGGCAATTAAAGAAGAAGAAGGTATGATAGAAATAAATATACCTGTAATAATGGAATACAAAAAAATATACATTGTACATAAAGTTCGTTCGTTTTTCGTTTCGCAGTCTTATATAAAACGGAAAATTTAATTGTTGGCAGTTTTCAGTTGCAAGTAGTATTCGAGAACGTCGTCCTCCAGATCGGGATACGCTTGTTTCAATTTCTTCCATTCTACAGGTTGCCGGATCGTACCGAACTTGGGTCCGAGTACTGTGAGTATTAGTGATTCCTGAATTGACACGAACAAGGTGAATAGGAATTGAGTCGTTAATGACAAACTCATTTGATTCGACGTCCAACAGCTCAATGTTAAACCTTGCATCGCCATCCCAGTCGTTATTTTAATATTACACGAATCCTTATTCAAACCTTCCGTGATCGTGATGTTCTCTACATTGCTAACGTTTCAAAATTATTAAATAACTTCCGAATATTGGAATAATTTATCAACTGATAGCGCCATCCAACATAAATTATTATATTAACGTCAGAAAATATTTTAGCTCGAGGTTAACTGTTCTTTATCTTGTGTTAGTTTTCTTTTTTTGCAGTTCATTGTTAAAGATTATTTATTTTTTATACTCAGTAGTAAAGGAGAGTGCTGAGACTTTCTTCTAGTTTCGACTCAACGATAACATATTGTCTTTCGCTCAATAGAATTTCCATGGTCTGCTGATCGACTTCGTTAACGGACGTTGTTGGTCATGAAAAATGCCGTGTCTACTATCTAGCTCGAAAGTGACATTCCATTTTCTGCAAATTGAGAGGCGACACGTTTGTTTCAATATAATCGCTGATTGTCCCCTGAATGGAAAGCGACGAATTCTCCTTTGTGGTCAAACTTAATCCTTCTCCAATTAACGAAGAAGAAGAACAAAATTTCTTATTTTTTTTTTCATTTACATAAAATTAACAATCGTTACACGGAATATCTGAAGATTTTCTTAGCTTCCAGTTGTGTGTCCCGGTATAACGGTTTTAGATTTTGGTACCAGCTGATCACGCAGGTGATGGCGTTTCGGGGTCGAGTTCTTCTTAAAATGGGCTCGGACGTGCGGCATTTTCGTTTGATATGACGGGGAGGGAAAATTCACGCAGGTCTCCTCCGGCCTTTACAACACGCGCATGTCCTCAAGGTTCAGTTCCCTGGCATCCAATTCGATATGATGAATTTTGTCGGCATGGACGATGAAAGTCCCACTATCGAGAGAAATAGGGAAGAAACGCCGGGTTCGATCATTGCTATTGTCTCCAGATGGAAAAAGACGAACAAATTGCTGTTTCAAAATTTGATCCATCGAAAACTAACGAAAGAAAAAATATACGACTCGTATTTCTTTCATTACAATATTTGTTGGGCAAAGAACAACATACGTGAAAGAAAAATTCAGAGAGATTTGGACGAAATTCTAAACTTTTAAATGCCGTAATAGCGTAACACTGTAATTTTATAGAACAATTATTTCTTGCATAAATAAATAATACGCTTGTACCAATTTGGAAATGTTGCTCTCATTTTATCATAATAGAACTGTTAAACTTACACATAACTTATCACAAATTTTAGGAAACTGGTGGAAAAGTCAGAATCTGTTTCGTCGTAGATGTATAAAATTTTCTAAATTGATGGAGTTTTAAATTATCACAGAAATGAGTGAGCAGGCACCCGTTCCAAATCCTGACTGGTCCGTTTTGCCGTTAGTCCCTCTGACCAAGATCTTCGAAATGCTTCCGCAGCGAGACCTCCAATATGCTTCCGCGGTGTGCGGAAATTGGTTCGACGTTTGCAACTGCCAGCACTTCTGGAAGAAGATAACGGTTCGTTTTGGCGACGCAAGAATCGACGAAGAAAGCCCTTTAAAAGTTGCCCGAAAATTCGGATAGTACATTCAGGAGCTGGTGATCACGATTAGCTCTATGGAAATGAGTTATCCGCGAACAAGATCAAATTTCATTCAGCTGATGGATATTCTGGTCTGAAAAAGGAGCCCAATTCGAGGCCTTACCTTAAGATATTAGCGGGTATCTTTTGTCTTTTCATTTCCTTTATATAAAACCCCAGTTGTTTGGCTATCATATTGTCATTGATTTCGGTCCCACTTTGTCTGTGACGCTTGATAAAGTATCCCCCTTTGAAATTGAGGTTTGCCTCTATTTGTTTTCCTTTTTGGGGGATTTTTTTTTTTGAGTTTTTTTATTTTTCGTTTCGAGATGTTATATGTGAAATTTTGATTTATATTCGCGTTTAAACCTAAGGATTGTAACTATTCGTTGATACCCTGTTAGCGTAGTTTAGAATTTGTACATACGGTATTACACATGCTTTTAAGTTAATAGAATTTTCCCGGTGTGCAAGCAACCCCTGTAAACTCGAGCTTTTCATCAGAGAGGATATGTTAACACGGATATTTCGAGTTTTTAATTCTTTAAATGTCGTTTTCGAATTGGCACCACTCCTTTTCCTAAAAAAATACTTGGGACGCCAAATCATGATCATTAATAATTTTCGCCAGTGTGCTTTTTTCATGATTTTCTGACCTCAAAGTTTGGCCTCGGTTTCGGTATAAAATTATTTTACCCCCACAAAAAAATCCTTCCAGCAATGTTAAATTTGTATTCCAAAGTTCTTTATTGCGTTGTGAAAATAGGAGCAGTCTTGATCGCACATTCGCCTACTTGCTTTTAAAATTCGCGCGGCCAAAAACCAGCTGTGCACTGTGCCGTTGATTTCAGTGGAATCGGTAAAATATTGAAGCGATTTAAATTTCCTTTTAGACAAAAACTTATTAATGATTGAAATTATTAAATTAATTTTCAAAACGGCGAAATAATGTTCGAAAGTATTTAAAAAACCGAAGCGAAAAGCGTAAATTTGCAGTGTTTGTCTACGAGAGTGTTAACGATGATACTATCGTCCCACAATGCACCGCGAAAAAAACAAGCATTTTCGCGCGCAGTTCAAAATATTGAAAGTCGTTTATTGTAGGGCCTACTCAAATACAGTTAAAAAGCTGTTATTATAATAGAATACCTTGTTGATGGAATACAGTTCAAACTGAAGAAATCTGGCGATGCCTTTTGACTTGAGAAACTGTTTCATCTGAATTTTATCGGTTACTATGAACCGATAGAACATTGTTTTCATCGTCAAACCATTCTCCCTGATCTTAAAAAGTTAAAATAAATCGTTAGGGATTATTAAATGAAATAGCTTTGAACCGAATCAGTTTAATGGAATAAAATATAAGTTAAAATATCTTTTCTGTTTTCCTACATGCATAAAAGGATTTACGTAATTTTGCTTTAATGAAAATTGTATAAGATTTGAAAGGGAAGACAAACTTGGTGGAGAAGTGATGCAGTCGAAATTGGGTCCATGAAGACGAAAATGGTTGTGTTGTGTTCAAATTCGTCCTGTCGTCTCTTCAAAAAATCATTCACCTGTTAAAACTTTTCATTAGCATTTTCATACGCAATGTATTAGTTGAAATCATTAATATTATTGATACTCAAGAGAAAAACAGAGACCTGCAAAATTGACTCTTCGGACTTCAATTCTTCCATCCTGTAAATGATTGTCTCTGGAAACGATTGAAGAAATGACTTTTCCAGGTCGACTGTAAATAAATAAATTATCGTTCCTCTGTTAATGTTTCTTTTTTTTTCTCTCAGAAAAGGAAACTAAAAACGGGAATTTTTCGAATGTATTTTGGTCGATTTTGATGTGACATTAAAGTTGTATTCACTTGTTTAGTTTGAAATTAAAAATTAAATAAGCTGATTTCGCACAGCTTGCGAAGTCTTTGATTAATTTTATATCTGTCATTCAAGACAGATATATAGGTGTAAAATTAAAGGGCAATTATAAATTAAAACGACAGTTTGTATAATGAAACTTACATGTATCTGAAGTGGCATGGGGTCTTTGCGGACCCCAACCGAAATTTAATTTTAAATATTTCCGAAAGTTGTTATTAAAGTTGTCTGGTATTTTCCATATTCCTCTATCTATATTATAAGAATAATTGTGCCAAAACTAATTGATTTCGGTTGGATATATTTGAAGTTATTGTTATGTTCGTTATGTTTTGAACTTCAGGAAAATCTATGGATTCTCCTTCCTATGGCTTGAAAATACATGTGATGACGTCATCAAAATGGCGGCCGGCATAACACATTTAAATTCGATTATCTCAGAATCTACTTGTCCTATTTTTGTGGACAAGGTCTTATTGAATAGCTGTTTCAGTTCCCTACAAAAAAAAAAACGTTCTCATGTATTTTTAATAAAACCGCATAGATTTAATTTTTTGTACCGTTAAAAAACCGCACCGTATCACATTTGCAAATTGCAATGACCGAAAAAACCATTTTTGTGATATTATTCTTATAAACACCCAAAAGTATTTTAATTAGACAAAATCCACGCCCCACGGGCCCATGGGGCTAAAGTTCATTAACTGTACACTTGGTGTAAATAAATTATTTAAACAATAATTGTGGCAAAAAAAAAAATCATTGAAACATTAATTTTCCCTATTGGGGTCTCTAAGGACCCCGTGCCACTTTAACGTGATTAAAATAGATGCCCCGTCAGAGGGTTAAGAACCCATATTACAACCACTAAGTGAATATTTTATTAATTAATTTTTTATTTTATTAAATATTAACACGTTTACTTTTTCTTACGTTATTTACTGACATGGGTCCACGCGGACACGGCATTCTGATAGCCATGTCATTGCATGTGAATCCACCTGCACCGGTGTAATAATTATTTTTTTTTTTTTGCAAAAATATAATGGAAAGAAAATGAATCAGATCATATTTTGCTAATAAAATGTGTTAATAACAATGTTCTAAAACCGCAGGAAAAATACTGATACTCATCGTTTGTAATGAATTTTTCTATGAGAAAGGCAATATTTTACATGCTTTCGTAAAATATTTGAATACATTTTTATGGGGAATGTTTATATTGGTTGCTCTTTTTATTTTAAAACACAATATTTTTATTCCACATTTGTAATCATATTTCAAAATGTTCGTTAATTATAAAATATTTGAATACATTTTTATGTGAAATGTTTATATTTGTTGCATATTTTATTTCAAAAGTTTATATAAAAATTTGAATTTTTGTGTATAAAATGTTTTCGGTAACAACTAACAAAGCACTCAGACTGGAATAAAACAAAAATTAAAAGTAATTTGCAATAGGCGAAATGTAATATTAAAAATTCTTCTAGCTTTTAAATGATGAAATTTTATAGAAGGCCAGTACGGTACCTCTGTAGTCGTTCCAACCATAGGCTATATCAGCTATACCACTTCGATAATTTTCTGGAAAGTTGACTCATAAAATTACGTAAAGATAACAATATCATTTTAACTGACTTTAATGAATGTGATGATTATTTGTATTATAACTTAATATTTATTGAGATTTACATTACCAAACGACAGTGAAGATACTGCGCTGTTACTAGACTCGGTTGACACATTTTAAAAATAACTTTTGGGCATCATTGCTAGTCTAAGTATTTATCGTAGACAACAACTTAACAATAACACTTATTACACTAAATGTGATTAAAACAATGGACTTGCTGTTGTTCTTTAACACGAAACCGTGTGAAAGCAGTGCTTTTTATTCTTTTATGGGCGATATGAATATTAAACATCATCTTTATTGTTGAGAGTTTCTTACAGTTGCTACATAAACTTTTCAACGTCAACCCTTTTCGCACCTGTAAGCTACAAATTCTGCAATTCTGATGTCATTAAAATGAGCGTATTTCGTCTTTCGGCAAAACGCTAGCGCGGCCATAAAAACCGCTTCTTCTTTCAGCGCTGAAGTTTTATATAGCTAGCTGCTGGCAGCACCTTTCTTCTCTGCTGCTTCCGTCTAGCAGTTGCAAGCGACAGTATCGCGCTATTTGAAACCGTTATGTTTTGAATTTAGATAATATGGTCAATGGGCTAGCGAACGCCAGCAATCGTGTTCCTTCAAAAGCATATCACTTCCGCTCGGTAGCTTATGCTAAGCTACCGAGCGCTAGAACTAAACTGAAAGAAGGAATATGCTCAATATCATTCTCTTCACAGCCAAGGCATCTTCGTGCAAACGTTCAACTAAACTTTATATGTTTATGTAGTGGATTCTCCTACTAACTCTCCAATGTGTTGATCGATCTGTTCGTTTTCATCTTCAACGTAACATTCCGTTTCTTGGTGATCGTTGACATCGACCGTTTGGTTCTTCCGTTCGTCGTCCGTTCGTTCGTTCGGTTCTTCCGAATCCACGTTGTTCTCTCCAAGCTCTTCGTTCTCTGTTCTCAACCCCGACTGCGTAGATGGATCTTCGTCGAGTGGATTTGGTGTCAGTGAAGTGGACAGTGCAAGAGGAGTTGGCGTAGAAAGAGTGGATTCTTCTTCGATCTCTGTTACGATCGCAGTTGCCATCGTTCCTCCATAAACAAGCATGGCCAAGTTATTCTCTGGCTGTCGTTGTTTTCGGTAGATGATAAAACAGATACATTCTCCAAGAAATAACAAAACTACAAACAAAGCAAAGAGATTTATATCAGTAAATGGTCTTGAACTCGGTAGAACCAAGAATTTATTGTATGTATGCTTGAAAATGACTCGAGAATGACCGAAGCGCCACCAGCCTTCTGTGGCAAAAAAGTGCAGCACGCAATGCTTCCATTGCCTGAATGAAAGATTTAACGCGTGTTCAGTTACACATTTACAACGCGTGTGTTTGTGGGTCTAGATAATTAAAAAATGCTTATTTACTTAAGTTAAAACTAAATTTATATTTGGATTTATTAAAGTTTGAAGAAAGAAGAAAAATAATAATTATAATATTATTTTCCTAAATATCTGTTCATGCTTTATACGTCTTACGTTAGTGGAAGTTAAAAACATTTTTTTTTTTAAACTTTTTTTTTTTCCAATTTTTGCAATTTTAATTTGGCCAGAAAAAAAACGGGCGGAAAAACCATTTAGAACCCTACTAGTATAATATTCTCGTATTTTAAACTCGACTTTTTAAACAGCAATAATAATGAGCTCTGATTTTCCCTGGTTAAAGTCGCCTTTGTAAATGGAGCATTTATTTTGTACTAAGGGGCCGTCCATAAAGGACGTCCGGCAATTTTCATGAGACTCCCTCCCCCCTATGTCCGGCTTTGTCCAGTTTTTGAGAACCCCTCCCCCTCTCCATGTCCGACGTCCGGTTTTTATATAGGCAAGTTTAGTATACCCCGTACAATTTAAATACCGTTTTTTTTTTAAATTTTAAAAATAAATCTGTGTGGAAGCAAGGAAATTTTGGACAAAAGGAGGAGAAGTTTTTTAATGTCCCATCTTATATATAATTTTTTTTGCAGATACCAGTTTCCATTACCTAGTCGAGTCATAATATTATGTTTTTATACTACTCTGCATGAGTAAATTCCACAACTGTTCCATTTCATTCAGAAGCTATACCGGACGTCCTCTCATGCTTGACTCCCCTCCCCCCTTGTCCAATTTTTTTAAACCCCCTCCCTTCCCGTAGTCCCGGACGTCCTTTATGGACGGCCCCTAACCCCAGAAAGATAAGGAAACCTACATTCTATTTTTAACAGGCAACTGTTTTTACTATTATTATTTTCATAGAGAACTGAAATATTCTTTTCAGAACGTCTTTTAAAAAAACTCAATACTGACCACTGATGCTACAGCCATAGCACAGTATGTAGAAGATGGCATTCAGCGCGTTCATGCTGATACGGTCGAAACATTCTTCAGGTATATCGTCAATGGACAAAAGCGGTTCTTTTTTCTCGAAACATCGCTCATTGAGATAATCAACTATTCCAGATTCAACAAACTGTCGTATCCTGGAAAGAGAAAATGTTATCGGACACACGCCACAACAGGACGATTCTTTCTCATGCGCGTAATGCTATCGCTTCAGGGCTGCGATTTTGGATACCGGGATAGTGAACCGCCCTTTCTACCGCTTTTTTTGCATTTTTATATGATTTTCGGTGATTTTGGACATTTTGTGACGACATATCGACGTCATCGTGGTGATCGGGGCAGAAACACGGTCTCCTGGGCTGCTATGTTGGACTTTGTAGTGAAGAAATTCTGACGTCATCGTGGTCCCACGATGATCTATCACCCCTATCATAGTGTTCGTTGTTCGTGGGACCGCGATGACGTCAAAATTTCGTCACTACAAAGTCCAACATGGACTATGGATGCGGGTTTTTTGCTATGCGCATGCGCGACGTCCGTACGGGGCTACGTCGGGGCGCATGCCCCGAAATTATTACCACGATGACTACTTGACTTTTCCAAGAGAATGTGCAAACCCGACTACCGCGCATGTGTGAATATTCGCGTGTTCGTACGTGCGCGTGATTATGCGATTTCAAAAAATCACAAATCGTTCCGTGGGAGAAACTACCACGATTACGATGACGTATCATCGTGGCAATAATTGCCTATCTCCAAAATCGCAGCCCAGCTATAATGCGACTGCAGCGCTCTTTTCTCTCTTTTCCCGCCAAGTCACGTGACGAGTAAGTACAAACACTTTTTTCACTGCGGGAAGTTTGTCGGTGCGATTTGTTCAGAACAAGAAATCCAGTAAAATGAAAGTACAAAGTCAAATTAATTTGCTGACTGCTAGAATATTGTGCAACTAATAAAAAAGATCCAATATACCGCTACTTAATTCCAATGGTGTATTTTAGTTATTTGTAATGGCTGAAGAAGAGGCAACGTTTCTGGTCTGCTGAAAGGTTAGTGTTTTAGCAACGACCATAAAGCAATGACGTATTGTCAAAAACACCTTTTCGTGAAGGTAAATCAAATTTTGAGAACTATTTTGGAAGCATCAGATTATTTATTTACCGAAAGATTTAAAATTTGATAGGTTTTACGATCGCATTGGTGCTTTGAAATGTTGATAATCTGTTGTTGCTATTTTGTTGTAGATAATGTTGTTAAATTAAAATTTGTTAATCAATTAAAAATTTACTTAATCATTTATTTTCCTTGAATTTAGGAGGATTATTTTTGGTAGGCAGATTCCAAGGGAACTTTATTTTCGCGTACTGTCAAGCGGTTATGTTTTTTTTGTTTTGTTTTTATGAAGCGTTGGGCTCTAGTGACGAATCACGGATTTTCCCTGGTAATTTTCATATTAATAAATTAGCACGCGTTAGTTTCCAGTGTGGGGATGGGTACCCATATGGTATTCAAATTGAAAGAGGGTAAAGCCGTAAGCGAATTACATAAGCGCTCGGATGAATTATATTTGACCAGCTGGGACTTGTCAGTTCCAAAATGAGTCGACAGATGGAGAATAGAAATGATGTGCGCGAACAGATGTGTGCGCTGAGTACTCTGCGAAATTTTTGAATCGATGTTTATTCGCGAGAAGCGGAAAGATCGCGTGTCCCCGATGATATTGTAGTTTTCTTTTCTATCTGACAAACTTAATATGATTGTTTTATCTGGCAAACTGCTTCTCCCATTGGACTTATTCATAAGTGCAACTATTCTTGTAAGAGTGCTTGAAATACGAGGTAGTTAGGCGCTGTAAAAATAATGTTATCTTATAAATAGATTAAACTTTAACTTCGTTCTTTATTTTAGAACCCACCCATCATATCTCTTCCATTTTTATACAGCAATGGATAATTTCGAAGAGGGCAGTCCAAAAAATTAGTTTGACCAATATAATTATCAAACGTTTGATTTTTTCCCCTCCCATTCCCCAGTTATTTTTAAAACAGAATTTCCAAATAGAAACTAACAACCTGCAACTAAACTCGATTACCAAACGAGGGGTAGGGACACTGACGTGTAATAAACCTTCATTTTCATATGAATATGAAGGACCCCACCATGCAAAAAATGAATGAAATTCAGCGGTCGCGAAATTAGGGTCTAGCCAGATAACAACGGCCTTCCACTAGGAATTTTTTTTCAGAAAAGGAACTAAACCAAAAACAGTTTCGCACATCAAAGAAGTTATAACTTATTTTTTTCATTTTCGTCCAAATGGAGAAATAATGTCCTCTATAAAACCATTCTTTTCAACAAAACTCATGTCCTTTCCGTCGTTCTCTGTCTAGTCTTTCTTCTGTCATGTGATTTACACATCCGCATCCACATCAGTTCAAGCAATAACGTATGGGTACAGTTATTTTTGGAATGCCCGTGCAGGCATGCACTGATCTAAAGGGTTATTTTTTTCGATTATTTTGGTATTATGGCCAAACACGTTTTTGGACTGCCCTCTTCGAAGGACCTTCGAAGAGGGCAGTCCAAAAACGCATTGCTATATAAAAATTGATCAAATATCAT
>JAQFYH010000628.1:0-11733 GCA_034694405.1 Scolopendrellopsis subnuda
AGTTATTTATTTCAACGTCTATGATACAAATACATCTCGGGAAAGAACATAAAAGAGAAACTAGGCGGTTTCTGCTCTCCAACTGAAGCAAATGTCACCGAGGACTACAACGAACTAACTGAAATCGCCTAAAATGTCATTGCTACTATAGAGAATTCAGCTTGGAAATATAATGTTACAACAGATAAGGTATGACGCTGTAGGCCCTTGAGTGACATCGGAGAAAATCATTAGTTTTCTATAATCTCATCTCAACAGATTTTTGCGCTCAGTTATGACGTCAATTCGATCGCAAATATTGTTAGTCCTGAACTTTTTTACTCATGATTTAAATAGTTCGTGTCAGATATTCCAAATTAAATGACAGAGAAATATTAAAAATTAACTTTGAAAAGCAGTAAAATTCCCCCTGATTTTGGAGAGATTAGCATCTCAGCAGTCCATAAATGAAGTGCCAGAAAGCCAACAGAAATATGATCAGGGGTTCGCTTTGCAGCTTTTTCAATAAGTTAATACAATAAACACAATGTAACGAAATCGGGCCGATTTTGTCAGACCGACTTACGACGTCGCATGCGCAGTTGAAAAATCTGAAAGTTTCCGATAACTGCTCATGCGATGTCGTAAGACGGTCAGACATAATCTGCCCGATATCGGTATGTGTGAATTGAGCTTAAAACTGTCGGTTGCTTTGAAGTTTTTACTTAATCTTTAGGGAAACAGTAATTAGACTAATTAAATACATTTTTATTTTTATTTTTTTATTGCCAAAATAACAAAAGGAAAATACAGCGTGTAAATAACGTAATTACAATCAAATATAAATAACTAAGTAAGTATAAACAAAGAAAATTAAATATTACGGGTTCCATAGTGTTAAAAACACTGCAGGAACCAATCATGGAGAAACAGAAAAATAAAATGCTGAACAGGGGTTGGCAAAAAACAAACATGCAGGATAATAAACACAAAAACAAATAAAATGAATGATTGTAAATTTAGTGTAAATATTGGAAGAATTAATTATCAATAAAAATGCACAAATAGGTTTAAAGTGTATGTTTTTTTTAACACACTGAATTGTAAAAAAAAAATGATTTCGTTCTTTCATTTTTAGATTCGTCAGCAAGAGACTCGGGTCAAAGTCTCGAACGGCAGGATGAAATTGAATTCTACACTTTTTCTTCTGTTGGGAACCATTCTAGCAGTCGCCTACGCTGCCCCAACTAATCCAGGTACGTTTTTCACTTTTCAGTAATCACCGTAGTTTTGTACATTATAACCGGTAGGTAAACAAGAGCAATATTTTGATGATACAGAAAAGCAGAAAATTCATCCGCTTTCGGTTTTCATAATATGGAGGTGGATTTTAAAATTCTGCAGTTGGTTACGTTTATGGAAATCTGATTTAACTACTTGTCAAGTGAACATTCGCTGCTTTAAACCCACCCGTTTCATGGGAGAACAACACATTTTGAACCATATAGATCGTTAAGAGAGGAGAACGGAACGATATTAATTGTTTCACAGATCAATCAGTTCGTGAAACTCAGTAAAAACAACAAACAAACAACGTGTTTTGAAACACCCCGTACGAACATAAAAGATTTGGGATTTTATTTTTAGCTACATTCAATGAATCAACCGTAGAAACTATATTATAAGTCCGGGGAAAAAATTCAAAGACAAGTCGTGAGAGAAAGAGACAGAAAACGGGGTCTGGGATGGAAAGAGAGAGCGAACAGCCTTGTATCTGCAGAAAAGTAGGTCACACCGGGACCGAGGTAAATGCACAACCTGTGTTCCGCGTAAGGGCCTATAACGCCCGCCTGATCAATTTTTCCTTCGCGCCGAGAGGTGCGCGTACTGTGCGCGGTCGCGAGTCTGTGTATTTTCGATAAACGACGAAAATAATATATTATTTTCCTGATAAAGAACATTTTAAACACGGTTTAGAGAAATATTATACCGCCAAGGTCTTTAAACACTTTTTTATAATATTGTATTTTCTATTTAATTTTCATGCAAATTTTGTTGATATTTCTTCGTGACCTTGAAATTTCCTTTGTGCTGAAAATCATTCGTGCAACAGGAAGATAACATTATTTAGAGAAAATAAATGTCTGTTATCTGAAACCGATAGTGGCTGAATGGCTAATAACTTATACTTATTCTGTACTGGATTCGCTCGTCTTGCAAGGACTTTCTTCTACTGCATAAACTGGAGGGTTCAAATCCAACACGGCTCTAATGTTTTTTTTTTCATGATTCCTTTATATCTAAAGGAATTAATTCGAATAAATTGGAAAATATTTAGTAGAAACAAACCTATTCTCATTTCCAAGTCCTTTTGACCTTATTATTGTGTATTTTTAATTACTAAAATTTTTTACAATGTGTAATACGAACTATACTGTTGTCGACTACAGTACTAGTGTATCCTATACTATGTATGGATCGTATTAAACTACATGTTATCCTATAATATAATAGGCTAAGTGTGTGTGATAATAAGGTTTTTATATTAAGCGAAGAACAAACAAAACACGATTAAAATGCAAGCGAGTGTGAAGAGTGAGCCTCTAATAGCCTGTGGCTTTCATACATTCTACTACTATAGTTACACTAAACATACATTATAACGTAATTGTTTTCACAATTGAGCTCTCTGCTAGTCACTGAATATAAATTACAGTAAATTCGAGCTACATCATGTCGTATAAATGACTTTTAAATTAAAAACAAGCACAAATAATAATGCAGAATCACTATGCGCCTATTTACTACAGAATGACCCAAGAGTTTTTTTTTTGTTTGTTTGTTTTATTTTTTATTGCCAAAATAACAAAAGGAAATACAGTGTGTAAAAACGTAATTACAATCAAATATACAGATTTCGTAGTGTTAAAAACACTGTAGGAACCAATCATGGAAAACTGACAGTAGTTTGACAGTCGTCCAAAGGCTACTCCAGAGGCTGTTTACATACGAAAGAGGTTGTGCTATTGTAAGTACAGACTACAAAGTATGTTATACAAAGCAACCCGGGAATTGATAATTGGGCAAATTAGCAGTCAGTTTTCAATCCTGTCATTTTTAACAAACTTTTCGGACATGCATTATTAGATTTGAATTAATTTCTGCTGAACAATTCGCAAATTTCAAAATACAGTAACACAATTACCTAAAATATGGAGAACTTTTACAACTATCGATTGTATTTTGGTGTTTTTCAACCATGTTTCTCAAAATTTTACTGATAGTTTCGGCCAAATTCGGTTCGTTTGAAACAATTGCTTTCCAAGACATGAATCTGTAATTTAGAAAATATCTGGAGGTATCTGGAGGATTAATTTCACAATAAGTTATGTGGACCATCCTTTGGAAACCATACTACTGTGCCAGACGGAACCTGAAGAAAAGTATTACGAAGAAGTCACACTTTTGGATTATTCCAACAAAAATCAATGGTTGAAGACTTTATTCCATTTTTTTACTATTTTTTTTTTTATTGCCAAAAACAAAAAAGAAGGTACAAAGTATAGTTTCCGTATTGATCTGCCATAGGCAGAATAAACTCTCCAGCCGATGACGCCTGGTGAAAAGCTTATGAATGAGCTAAAGGGAAGCGTTTTTTTCCTCCAGGAACATGCTGCTAATGTTTATACTAGCTTCAATAATGTCACAACAAATTATTGCTTGCTGCCAGTAAAAACCCTTTCAATCTTGTCGGTTTCACCATCAGTTCCCGTGGGTTTTAAAACTGCTGTTTCAACGTCGCATAAGGTCAAAGATTTTTATTTTTTCTAAAAGGTGCGAATGCTGAATAGTTTTATTTTCAAAACAGTAGATTCAATGAACAGAATGCACGTGACATCAATGGGTCACATGGGGGAGCGTTTTGTGCAGAACAATGTCGAACACCAGACTCAGACTGCATAGCAAAACTGACTTTACACCTCTACACCACGAACGCTCCACCACGTGACTTTTGACGGAGATGTGCGCCAGTTGCTGACTTCATTGCATACTGTTCATTCCACCTGGATTACTGATTTATTAATTAAATTACTGTGTACATGGATTAATATTTATTTTCAAGAAAGTCCTTTTACGAAGTAATTTAATGTCATAGGCTACATTTATTTAATAATTCTTGGAAAGACTTTGATGACTCCTGGCAACTAGAAAACATATTGCCAAATCTGGTTTTTGTCGCATCGATTTTATACCAAAATCGTAAAAGATAGAAAAAAAAAGGAGACCATAGCAATTCCTCGACTAGAGTCTTGTCCCCTACGTCAAAATTGCTAAACTCAAAATCAACAATCCCCTCCGTAGCAATTCATTGGAAATCAGCAGAGAAGAGAGACGTTTTCGAGTTTTAGAAATCTGCGACGAAACGTAAACATAATGTAAACGTAACGTAATGACAGGTTCTGAGCTTGCCCACATTGGCTTTCCACTGCAAAATCCAACGTTTCGCATGCTCAGGACGTGTTTTGCATTACGTTTACGTTACGTTAGCGTTACGTTGCAGTTGCTAAAGCTGGCTATTCTTATATTATTCTTGCTGTCACGCACTCTGTACCCGTAAATGTATACTTTTATTATTAATATCCATTATTACATTTCACAATAATAATACACAAGTAAATTAAGAAGATTAATTTGTTTTCCTTTGCTATTCTTTGTTTATCGCTAATGCAATCGAGCCTTCGTCAAAATCCGCAGGAAGGAGAAGAGGAGCGACCCTGGATGTGGTGCATCGTCCTATCGCATTTATTGCTTCCCTTCCCATAAAAACTTCTAAAAATAACAACAAAAATAACTTAATAAGGAGTCTTGAGGTATTGACCTTTCTCATAAAGTCAGAAACCCCGATATTGTTTGCGGTATAATGTTGCCGACGGGAATGACGCAAGATTATTATAATAACTAAATTCCATGAACGTCTGAAGAGGCTGTATGAGTATAGAGTAACACCCCATTGCAGAATAATATACTGCAATTGTCTCAGAAAATACTCAACTTCTATTTTTGTAGTTCAACCAACCTGCTTTCTCATGTTTATGGGAAAGAAATTTACAAATTAGCAGAATTAACAGAACTCATAGAACTAGCGACTTTCCTCCAACAATATTCAGGATTCTCATTATATTTTTTATCCATTAACCAATTTCGCAGGCGGGATCAAGTTAATTACAGTATTTTCACACACAAATCAAAATAGTTATAACCTGCATCAATTCTATAATCTTTTAATTTGTTGTCATGAATCTTGGGACCCAAAGAACGATTACAAACTCAAGAAGTTTATCAGAGAATCTGAGGTTACGAGACTCGAATGAATCCCTTTTTTCGGCTCACTCTACTGCGTGGTCGCAAGACAAGTTCTCGCAGAAAAAACAGAGACGGAAGGAACTCCCGAGAAAAAGAGGACGAACATCTTATAACGTCTCGTTTACATCTTCGTTTACATCTGACTTCTTTGGCGTATGATCAGGACCATTTGTCATCCACTCATCTGTAACTACTGGTCACGCGAACCGCAGTTACAGGGTTAAGGGGGCTTGAAAATAGATGAGTTGATACACATTCGAGTACGTGATCTCACAAAGAGGATACAATGGTCAACAAAAAAACTTGGAGAAAAATAAGATCTTGCTGTTGAACGATAAAATTTTATAAAGGAAGATAAAAACTTCTCTCGAACAGAAATCGATAAATTGTTGAAGAAGCGAAATATCTCGGGAGTTCATAATATCTGTCTGGCAGAATTTCTTTCGCGCATTTTCTATTCTAAAAAAAAAAGATATTTCATTTTTGCTATCGCATAAATATTCACTTTTTTTTTCTAATATAAAAATGCTTACTGGTGTAGAATTCAGAACTTCCTTGAATAAACATTGATATGATTAATCAAAAACTAAATTCTTGACAACTAAAAAGAAGAAGTCTCATTTCGCTTTTTGAAATTACTTACTTGTTAGTTACAAAAAAGAATGAGATAGATTCTATATTTCTTCTGTTACGAGTTTGAACATAATAAACAGAAGGACTTTATTCGTTACACCATTATAAAAGTAGTCTTTGCGTAAGGTAGAATTTAAAACCGTCATTCATTTTTCTAACTGACGAATTGAATCGCGGTCTGAAATCTACAAAAGTTGTCTGCAACGTTATCTGAATTGTAGGGATGCCTACATTGGGAAATAGGGTTAATTCCACGATTACGTGGACGCTGTTTTAGTTTTAGATGCGCTGAAACGCCTGAAAGTGATACTGACGACAAATTCGTGCTGGCAGAGCCGACCCTCTCACTTGTACGGCTGTACGCGAAACTTACCCTCTCACTAGCATTAGATCTACGGCAATGGCGAGAGCGCCAACCGAGTTGTAAACCGATATGAACATCAGGAGAGTACATTAATCTCTCAGGATAAGATAAATGCAGTCGTTGGCTCACCGTAACAAATTACGCAGATATTGCGCGCTTCGTGTTTACGGGTTAGTAAATCTACTGCAAAATAGTGAAGTTTCTCGGTGTCTCGGAACTTTGGAGAGTTTAGGGAAAAAGCTCTTAACCTTCACGGGATTAATTTAACACGGGTAATTTCTCACGCGTCACGAGTGACGAAGATGAGGCTCGTAAATTGGAGTGCTATCCGTTCTCTCTCTCTACCTAGTAGTTTATTATCTTGTCCTAATTAATTAAGCAATTAACTCTGAGCGCTACCGGCAGCAACCTGTAAGTGACTGACATCGGTTTTAGCAACTCAATCTTTGTACTTTGGCTTGCTTTTTCGTAACTTGAGGTTTAACCTTGGGATTTACGGTAGAAGGTTTACAAAAATGTAATAAAGAAAAGGAGGTTGAAAAGTGCAGCTCAAAAAGGAAACTCTTCATCAAAATATCAAAATGGCTTATTGTGGGTTGAGTTAAATCTGACAGAATAGTGTTTCAATAATACTGAGGATGTAAGTTACAATTTAAATCATTTACAAGTTAAGTTATTCGTAACATAATTGAATCTTTTATGTTTACAGAAAAGACTCAAGCGATCAGAGACCAAGCCGTAAGTATAAAAAAAAAGTCACTTAACTATTTAGTACACCGTGCTCATGTGTTTGTTCTTAAGCGTGGTGGGAGTACTCTAGTCTCAAAGGATCTTAAATCATCAGCTTACCATTATTATTTTTAATATAAATTAATTTAAGTTTTTTAACTGTTTAGGTCTTTAGGAGATTATTTTGTTTCTTAACCTTAATTTAAACATTCTACTGTAATTGGTTGGAGCCCGAGCTGACTGTTGTTTGCAGCCCATATGATTAGTTACAAACAAACTAGAAAATGTAAAACGGATTAAAATGACCCCACTCTAAAAAGAAAGAGAGAAAGAAAAAGAAAACAAATGTAAATTTTATCGGCGAACTGGTCTAGTTGAGAAATAAATAGCAAGAACATTTTTCAGAAAAATCAATTTCATGGTTTAATAAACAACCTAAACAACCAATAAAACTTTAAAGATCTTTCTTTCTTTTTACCTCGATGGAAATGCAAACTAACGTAAGTTGAGTCAGCTACAGCAAAATTTTAAATTTTAAGCATTTAGAACGTTAGAACGGTAGCAATTTTCCTATGAAATACTCAGATATTATTTCTAGTTTTTATGTATTCCACGAATAATGCCATCATCTATAATGACATACAGAGTATTCCTCTCCCGAAAACTGTTGGCTACACAAGGAAAATTGACGATAATAACCCTTATCGCAAAATTCTGACTAGTTAGAATTAACTTGTTATTTTACAAAATAGCGAACCGACTCTCCAACTCGACCAAATAAAAATTCTTTCACACTTTTACATATTAATGCTACTGATAGATTTTCATTACCAGCTGGTTCATCAAATTCAAATTTTACAAACTATCTACAAAATTAATTTACTTCCCTGCGTATAACTTTTCTCCCTTTTACTACTTTACAACATTTTTTATTTTTTATTATTAATCCAACTGATACAGGAACAAAACAAAGCCATAGAATGCAACAATGAAAAAGCATATCAAGGCAAAATAAAACCGTACAAGAATTTGAAGACTCCTTAGCTGCTGAGAAGCAGCTGTGGGGAGCCGATCAGGAACATAAGGAAACAGAATAAGAATGGAGGTTGGCAAACAAAAATAAACAAACAAAACAAAATTCAAAAATAAAAAAATTAAAAAGGCAGTCATAACTTAATTACTAAATGGCTGATTTCTTTATCGGCGCTTCAAATTCCGCCTTTCAACAGAACACTTATTATAATTTTCTTTATATCCTCGCGATACTTTTTATCAAGCGAAATTTTTGATAGATTTTTTTTTATATAAAATGCTAATTTAGTAAATTTTTATATCCAGGAGCGTATTGACGAGGTAAATACGACCTCCGACTCGTAGCTCTCCCTATTAGGCATATTAAAATGCTGAAAAAAATTCAAATATTTTTGGTAGGTTGACAAACTGTTTGAAACAAAAATGCAGTGCACTACTTTTCCATGATTATTTGGTTGCTAACAGATTATTTTGGATCAGAATCGTCTACAGTACAAGGTTATATACGAAAGAAAAGTAAAAAGGTCTACTTTGTACTCAGGAACAGAAAAGAGCAAAGGGCGATCAGCAACCCCTCCTCTGGTGTTTCTGTACCGTGACGTCTATCAATCTATCGCTCCGTTTGAATCTTTAATTATATTCAATATTAGAAATTACAATTCCAAAAAAGGGGCAGAAGATTCAAGATAAAGCAAATAATTTTTACACCATCCAAACTCTGCAATAAAAAGCCTTGTTGACGAAAAAAGCCACTAGGATTTTGCACAATAGACTAGAGCAGCTGACATAACACACGCTTTTTAGGAAACGCTGGTTTAGCAAACTTAGGACTCCTTTTCTACGTTGTCATAATAAATCTCCACTTTGCTTTGTCTTTATACTGTCTTTCTCGTAGTTAGATCACAAATCCTGCACATTGTACATATTTTACATATTGCTACGAAATTCCGTATGGGCTGGCGTAAGACACTGCATATTGTAAATCCCCTCAGTTCCCAATTTAAATTACTGGTTCCGCCACTGGTTCCCTTTTCTCGCAACTCTTTTATATTCTCATCGTGGGAGATTAATTAACTTAATGTACAATATGTATTCTTAGCACTTCACAATGTTGACAATCGTTTTATAGCGAGTGTAGAATCTTTTTTATTCTCTCTTTTATACAAAAGGGAAATTGTATAGACCTCGACACGAAAAGAGTTCGCTATTGAGCAGCAAGCTAGAACTGACACGAATTCCCTGAGGAAGAACGTGCCAAGCATATAACTTAAGTTGCTATCAGTGCGGGGACACTCTTGGTGAAAAGCCAATATATTTATTGCTAGAACTTGGACCGTACGAACCGCAAATATTCGAATGATGCGTCGTATATCTCATCTTTGGGAAAGGCGAGGGGCAAAGAAGTTAGGAAAACAAAATAAGTTAGTAATAGTGGGTAAAGTAAATACGCTTTAGCTGATAAAACGGTACCATATGTTGGGATTGTTGGATCAGTATGCGATTGCACGTTGCGCTCGCTCAGTTCAAGGCCCTAGTGCGGAGTTTTTATTATTTAAAAAAAATAAAAGAGCATTTTCAACAATATTGTTTGTCCAACACAATCTAATAATTGAAATAAATATATTATATCAGTAAAATCTAAAAAATAAAATGTAACAAATCACCCTCCGGTGCTAATCGGATGTATTTTGGAAATTTTACGATAATAGACTGGATTTTATAACTAATACTCTGTACTTCGTAATGCTGCTGTGTTCCGGAGAGTAAAAGCTGTTGAAATAAGATAGGATTTACATCCTTCCAAAAATGCCTATCAAATACCTAGTGTTCGACGTGGATCTGTGTTGATCGAATGTAAGATTACGTCACAATTTTATATTGACGTCAGAGAACTTTATGTGTTTATGTATTCCTGTCGCTTTCGGTTTACACATTTCATTAGTGAGTGTTCAGCTCTTTTCATTTTGCTATTTAGAAACCGCTTTATAATCCGATACAAAATAGAACCGTTACAATCACGTATAGAATATTATTCAGAGAATTCTTAACAATTCTTTATACAGTATATAGCTTCTATTCTGATCGGATTCGGCACTGAATACTGTATCCAGGGTAAAATATTACGCCAACATCCAATGGGAATGAAGGATGTTAAGGTTTGGTACCTTGTCGTAGGAAATTCATAAACTCTCTTTTTTCGACACCCCGCTGATATAAGAACTTCGTCTTGTCAAAGCCAGAGGGGCGTAACTCACTTTATGCCCAAAAATATGTATTTAACCATTCGATTCTTTATGACTTATAGCATTAGTAAAAACACTTAAAATCATCGATATTTTCCATATTTATCGATAAAACACAAAGAAATGTTTCTATTTCTACATAGAATGAAGTGATTTTTAAAATGCATCTATCTCGAAACTTTAATTTTTTTATTCTTCATCAATTACGCCCCTCTGGCTTTGACCAGACGATTGGATATCTTATCTTTGCATAAAAAAAAGTTGAGTTATGTCATTACTTTGAAATTTTCCCATAGCGTGTCATAATCCGTAGTGGAACTCCCTTAAGTCGTCGTCATGATACACAACCGGGTTGTGTATCGTGGTCGTCGTCGTCATATTTTTGCAAATATTTATTTAATCCTATTTTCAGCTACAGGATCGTTACCCATTATATATGCGAGGTAATTTGATGTTGATCGGATATTTTTATTCAAAAAAAAAAATCCGAAGTTTGAGCCGTTATTTTTTTGGAAAATGAATGTGTCTCGCAAATAACGTATATCCCTTTTCGGATCGATTGGAGAATTACTTCCAGTGGTTAAACAAGTTGGAATATCTATACGGTATTGACGGTGAAATATATATTTCCTGGTTCCATTCGCTTTTATTCGGAGCTGTTACAATAGCAAAAAAAAAAAAAACATTGTATGTAGGCCTACTACTTGCAACTGCAGTCGCGCAATAACGGTTTATTTTCGCGAACTGTCGGTGGCGCGTAAGAAATTTAATTTTCTATTTTACAATCTATTTTCTACTTTGTTACGGAAATGGCCCCGTCACTGCGCCCAAAGAAGAAGTGTTTGGTAATTTCGTCGTTTTGCTGCGTGTAAAAATGTCCCATATTTTACGGGACACTGCAGCTTGTAAAAATGCTGCTTCGGAATAATGAACCAATTTTGCTAAAACAGTTGTTTATAACGTGGATTGTAAGTCGTCAACGTCTCGAGATTCGTGAAGGCCAGACAACAGAAGCAAGACGAACGAAAACATTGCTCTGTTTCTCGTATACTATCCAGATTCTGACGAAAGCTCGTTGAGGGTCCAGGTACAACAGAGAAACGACTTATTTTCTTGCATCGGTCATGGAAATGGCGAAATCTGCGACACGGAAGCACCCGGTCTCGACAGGGACTCGGATTTCCGTTTTTATTCGATTCGGCGATGATACCCCGAATCGATTATATTACAGAAGCGCCAAGTACCACGTGATCGGTTGTCGGAGCTAAGCCTACATAGACCCCTAGCCCGCCGTATTGAAGCCATCCTATGAGAGAGTTTGTCCCGCAATTTTTCAACTTTTTCCCCGTAACTAGCGCTCGTTGCGGAGAAACGAGGAACTAAGCCTGA